>JAIFGZ020000705.1:0-180332 GCA_019925245.2 Oryza australiensis
GGGTTGGGACATCGTCGTCCGAGTCATCGATGATGGGCCTCCTCTTACTTCCCCGTTTGCTAATATCTTCACTCGGGGCTGCCCTCTTCCCGGCCGGATCACTCTGGATCTTCACGCCACCGGTTGGTTTCTTGGCAGGCCTGGTCGGCGTGTCATCATGAGGAATTTTGTACGGCTTCGAGATGATGGAGGCATTTTCCTGCAAGAAAGATTCTTACAACACTAAGAAGTGTGACATCAAGATTGCAAGGCAATGAAGGAGTGAAGTCGGCTTACCGAAGGAGGAGGGCGATACGAGTTGTATGGGGGGCAGCGGCATGAGGCTGCGCTCGACCGCAATTCTAGTCAAGAAGACCTTGTACATGCGGATCTTCAACATCTGGAAGAGGGAGTCACGGTCTTCCGGATGGGGGTCCCTCTCGTCCTTGTATTCGAAGGTTGTCTTGATCGCTCCTTGATCGGTGCCGGTCGGCTCCCGATAAAGTGCAAGAGTGATTTGCTCGCCACGAAGACCTTTTTGCTTTCATCTCCAAGATCTTCGCTAGAAGCTTGTTGGCTTCATCCCGTTCTTGGGCTGCGGTACGATGCTCCGGGTAGGCACAGGCACGGGGAAGGCCAACGAAGTTTGGCAAGTGGGCTCAAGATTGTTGATGTAAAACCAGCTCGCATGCCGACCCTTATTGGAGGATTTCAAGGGAGAGAGAAATACTCCTTGCGGAGGGATCCGCGGAGTTGGAAACCCGCTCCACCGACGATGCAAGGTTGGTCCTTATTCGGATGCGGCTTAAGGTAAAACATGCGCCGGAAGAGTTGAAAGTGGGGAAGAATGCCAAGGAAAGCTTCAGACACATGGATGGAAAGAGCGATGTGAAGCATAGAGTTGGGATTCAAATGATAGAGTGAAGGCCATAGTAGTCAAGGAGCCCCTAAAGAACTCGAGGTGGGGATACTGAAGCCGCAGTAAAGAAAGAGGTGAAAACGACGAGCTCACCGGTGTTCGGGGTGGGGAACTCTTCACCGCCGCCGGGCGCCTGCCCATGATCTCCTTAGGAGGAAGCATTCCGTGCTTCACCATCTCCTTGAGGGTGGACTCCCTCACATCCGAAGTAGCCTACTCCTCGAAAGGGGTTTTCTTCTCACCCGCCATGAGTGTGGTTTGTGTGGAGAGCAGATCTGGCTTAAAGGATGGGGATTGGAGATGGGGTTTGAGAAGATGGATGTGGAGGCTAGCTATGAGTGAAGCGCAGGCTTCTGGATCGATGGATTGGGTGTGCGCAAGAGCTTAGGGTTCTTCGCTGCAAGCTGGTGAACAGTGTTGCGATTGGGGAATTTTTTCTGGGAAGACGAAGTGGCGGGGATGACCTTGAGGCTTTGTGTAAAGATTTAGGGTTGTGCTAGGTTTTCTCGCAATTGGGCCGAGCCCATGAGAGACCTGCGGCCCAGCTAAGATGTGGCCTAACGCGTGTCCTTAGGGACTTAAGTGGATGAACTTAAGCAGATTTGCTTTGGCAATATGCGCGTGTCTAAGCGCCCTGTACCTTTGGAAATCCATTCATCCCGCGGTTTGCTTCACTTCATGAGTAGCACGATGCGATTTGAAAGGTGACAAACAGCTAAGCTTTTTATGGCTGCCTTGATGACCAGAAATTTCATTTGGTTCTTTGGCATTTGATTAAATGATTATAGCAATGCTATCTTTCCACCTTGGTGAAGGTCTTTTTAGATTGAGACCAGTGTTATGGCAAGAGATATTTAATACTTTGGTCATATTTTTCAGGTGACTGAAAAACTTGTTTACCCATGAGGGATGATTAAAATATTTGTTCCGAGATGACTCGGGCCGATCCACTCGGATAAACATGAGCTTACCGAGTGCTTTTCACCCACGAGGGTTGATTGAGTTACTTGTTCTGAGATGACTCGGGCAAATTCACTCGGACGACCACGAGCTTGCCGAGTAATCTTTTATGGTTGTTTTAGCTTGAGTAAGCATCTACATGAGAATGATTTTTTATAGTTCTTGACTGTATGTTTGGTCTGTTTTTGGCTGACCACATAGTCGGGGGCTACACCTAATTAGGTGCATCGAGAGATGCACCTAGGTATTTATTTTTTGGGTATTTTCCAGCCCTTCATAGTCTTTTGAGCCACTCGGGAGATTCAGGCAGAGATGATGGAATCACTCGGCGCCAGAAGCACTCGGCTAAAGAATTGTTTAGGCCGTGTATTGTCTTGGTTCGATGCTGAGTAGTCTCGTCGATTGCAAAGGACTCGGGGGCTACTGTGGAGATTATGGCAATCGGATATCCACATGGCAAGCTTGTCCTACTCGGAGATAGGGATAGGTTGTGCCTACCAAACATATAAACCGGCTATGACTTGGGTATTACGTTGCCGATTAGATAAGACAACGGCTCATAGTCACGGTTTGGTAAAATTAAGGGAACCGACTTAGAGTAAGATAGGGTTTCCGATCTGTAAGCCCGCCTTCCAAGACTATATAAGGGGGGTAAGGGGCGTCCCTTGAGGGATATCAGATGAGTTCCATGAGTTATTAGTTTTCAGCTTTAGATCTTGAGATCAATATACACTCGATGGATCGAATCCCCGAAACGGGAGTAGGGTATTACCTCACGAGAGGGCCTGAACCTGTCTAAATCTTGTTTTCCACCTAACCCATCGAGCTTGGCGATCTTGACTGTACCCCATTTTTTTATTGCTGAAACCGAAGTTTCGACAGTCATCAAGACGAAGTTTGCTGGCTAGCGGTTGCCGAGAGCGAACTCCGCACGACACAACCTCCTAGTGGACGTGGTGGGGCGCAGAGGAGCCCTCCGGGCGGGCCTCTTGGGACCATCCTGCCCCGTAGGAGTGGAAACGCGTCCAGCGGCGGTGACGACAGGCAGCGAAGCCCCACGTCGCGGAGAAACCAGGCACATCATGCGGTAGCTTGGGCACGCTCGATGCACGTCCATGCAGAATCTGCCCTCAAGATCGTCATGCGGGCCATGGAGGGCTTAGGCCGCTAGATCTTCATGATCGTACGTGTCGCTAACGCCGGGGCCGCTGGTTGCGATGCCACACGCCTCATCCCTGCCATCGCGCGCCGCTGAGCAGTGATGCGCGCCAGCTATCCAGAAGCCTCTGGGAGAGGGTGAGGCAGCTGAAGTCGTCAGCGTGGAAAACTAGACTCCCAAAGACGAACATCGTCCCCACGGGTGTCGTGAAGTCGGTGGAGAAGAAAATTGCCATCACACTGCTCGGATCAATGAAGACGAGCCCTTACCTGGTGCTCCAACTGTCAACGAATGGGTTGGCAGTCCTTCGAGGGGGCTCCCCAAGGAGGTGAAAGAGTGGTCGGGAATCGTCTATTGAAAGGGTGTGATGGTCCGCTCAAGAAAGAAAATGAGCCAGGGAGATTTTTAGACAGGTTCGGCTCTCCTGGAGAATAACAAGCCTACGTCCTGTGTTGTTTGTTGGGGTTGTGTATGGAATAGACTACAATGGATGTGAGTTCTTCGGGTTCTAGAGATTATAGCTAGCTCCCAAAGAATCGATCCCCCTCCCTCGCGGTCCTGCCCTCCCTTTTATAGATCAAAGGCAGTTACAAGCGAACATGGGGGCCAAGAAAGCTAAGAGCAAAAGCTAAAAAGCAAGCACAAAAAATATTTGAAAAGTACATAGAGATCCCCCCGGGTCCTGTGCTTTGTGGGTACTACACGCTCCACCTTGTCTTGGGATCCGCTCTCCGCAGGTACCTCCTGCGCAGTCTTGTCAGATGACATCATCTTCTGTTGAGTTGTCTCCTTATCTTTTCTGTGATCCTTATGATGCAAGCCTCCTACCCCGAGGGGATCGGAGGTCGGGCTGTTGAGCTGTAGTCGGGACGAGACAATGAGTCGGGACAGTCAGGAGGGTCAGGGCTCCCGACCCAGGAAGTGGTCGGGCATCCGATCTTATCCCGAGGACTATCGGTCTGACTTCAGCTATCCTTAATTCTGGTTGCATGCTACCCCGGGTGATACCCCACACCTTGCAATCAAATTAATTATATTGGCAGGTATACAAATATTGTTGAAAACGACAGCCTGTTGAGTTGCCCATTTTTAGAAGGAATGGCTCGAGCCATTATTAAAAGAGAGTGTCATGCGAAACTTACATATTGCAGCACTTCCCCACAATAGATGATCTTTTACAAGCAAATAGAGAAGGAAGTGTAGGAACACCTTTCTTTTTAAAAAAAAGCATTAGGGATTATTTCTTCAGCCTGCGACAATATTTTTTTCTGAGAATTTACGACAATATATCAATATATATATATATTATACGTGCCCTAGCAAATAATAATGGTGGGCACCAATAAAATGTCCCTCGTACGATGTCGATGTTACATGTTCTCAATTTCTTTTGGGATATAATTTATGTACATCTGATTTTTCTTCTCTACTTGATATCCTACCACTGCTTTGGAGAATAGCACAATAGTCCCGGTTGGTAACCCCAGTAGTCCCGGTTGTCAAACCGGGACTACGAATCCGGGACTAGAGATCGCCAGCTCTAGTCCCGGTTGAAATAACCGGGACTAAAGATTCATCTTTAGTCCCGGTTGGTGGCTCCAACCGGGACTAAAGATGGCGGAGCCACGTGGCCCACTCCTCCATCTTTAGTCCCGGTTGGAGCCACCAACCGGACTAAAGATTTTTATTTTTTAATTTGCTTCTTTCAGAGTGATCTTGCCTATATATTACACACATATATTATATATTACACATATACATATTTTACACACATATATTAATACATATATATTATATAATATATATGTATAAATATATAAGTTACACACATATAAATGAACTTAAGAAAGAAAATATATACATATAATATATTACCAAAATATGTACACATATGTACAATATCCACATATATTTCGTATGTTATAAAACATTGTCTATTTTCTGGATCCAGTGGTTAAGTTACTTAATTAAAGTAGAACTCCCCGCGAGATCAATGATCGCTCGTTTATAAATCCCATCAATTCTTCCTGAGCGGCTTGTATGAAAGTCTCATGGGGAGGTTGTCTCTTACTCGCATAACGCGTGATTAATTCGAATAAACGAGAAATAAATATATGAAGTGAATAAGAAATCGAGACGTAATGTATGAATGGTTGTTATACGTACATCTATATCGTCGATAGTTGTGACATCGGTCACAAAGCGGTGAATGCGATCGCGAGCGTAGTATCCGCATAACTTGGTGCCCTACGACTGTTTTGCACACTAAAGGAGAAATGACGACAGATTTAATATACATTTCATATTTTAGAACAAAGTAATGGTTCAAAACAACTTTGGAGCATGTTATTCACTGAAAAGTTCATCCTCACGGAGAGCTTATCTTTCCAATTTCCGCGAACATTAGCCCAAAGCCGTTCCCATGCCCTACGTGTAGTTGAAAGTTAGCTAGTAATTATCTGAGAACCGCACATATGCAATAGCAAGTAAGATGGCATTACCTATTTAGCAGTTCAAATATCTTTACATAACCCGCGTGGCTAGAAGTGAGATGTCGAGGGCATCAAGATGGTACAGGTCGAATATGTCTTCAAATCGGATATAGAAGTCATCACCTCCATCGAAGAAATAGTCCAGTGAATATTTGCCCATTACCATCTCTCCACCCTTGTTGGATTCTTGCATGTACCACTTGTGGAAGCGGTACATCTGTGTAGGTAGCTTTTTCACTTTATCCGGCTTTACAAGAGGCTTTCCAAGTTTGAACTTGTATTTCAGCGGAGCCTTCGTCAGGGGAGAACGGTCGTGTAATTGATCCATTGAAATTCAAGCAGATTCCATAAATTGTCTTAACTCTAATCTAACATTTGGAACTGTGCTGAACTCCAGAGGTTTCTGAGGCTGCATGCCGAGCTCGGGTACATCTTTGCCCGTTCTCTTCGCCTTGCCAGCAGCCTTCCGAATAGTCCTGTCGTAGTCGGACTACGGTTGAGGTTGCGGTTCAGGTTGTGGCGTTAGGTACGTTTTCTTGAAGAAGTCCTTGGTCTCTGGGGATTTCGGGAGGCTTCTCAAGAGACTTCTTTCGAAGTGAGCCACGACTTCGGCTTGGACGGCTTCTTCAAGCTCCTCGGAGTCTTCTTGTATGAAAGCTTCTATGCGGGTGGCGGCGTCTTCTCAATTCTTTGAATCTTTCTTCTTGGACGACCGCTTGATATTGACGGCGCGCTCTTTGATGATGACCGTTTAGGAGTTGGTGCTCGTTGTGGCGACGGAGGAGGGTTGGAAGGCGGTGGAGTTGGAGACGGCTGTTTAGGAGTCGGTGCTCGTGAAGGCGACGCGGGGAGGCGGAGGAGGCGGAGGCGGCGAAGGAGGCGGAGGAGACGGCCCACGTGGCGGCAAGGGCGGTGGAACGATAGGAGACGCTGTTCGTTCGGGGAATATTATGAAGATCTTCCTCCGGAGAAATATTCCATGAGCTGTTTCTCCTAGCGTCGTCTCCCCGTCTCCTCGAGGATATCCGGCTCAAGATTTTCATAGCCGCGTTCCACTGTTCAATTTCAACTTTGGAGTACGAAGGTGGAACGGGCCGGGAGTGGTAGGTGTCGTCTCGTGTTCTTGGAATGACCATGCCTAACGCGAACTGTTCGAGAAGATTGCTTATTAGTTAGTTATTCAAGGAAATATATGTACAACATAAAAGTATGAACATACCTTTATTGTTATGTTCTTTAGCGGAATGTGCAGCTCACATGGGGTCCGCTGTGTGATGTCATCAACGGGGCATGGCGGACCGGGTTCAGCTTGTGGGGCCAAGTCATCTTCATTTCCGATTGGAAGCGCGAGCCTCTGCTGGCTCTCTGCGTAGTTGAGTTTGTTGCTGGATACATTGATTAACCCAATGGCTCCGCTCCTCTGCCAACCTTAGGGCCAGCCTTTCGTTCACAATCTGATCAATCCGCGAGAGCTTCATTTCCATCTCAGCGAACCTCGCATCCTGCTCTCGCTTTGACCTCATCCGGCTCCTGTATGTGTCGACGTCAGCTTGGAACCTGTATTTTCAGGGGACGACGCCTTCTCCTCGTGTACACCCTGGGTGCTCTGGGTTTTGGAGGGCGAGCGTTAGCTCATCCTTCTCTCTGTCGAGCCTGAACGCGCCCAAGGAAGTGGCCTGCAGCGCCTCCTCTAACCTCCGTCCAGCTTCTTGAATTTCATCACCAAAGATAACTATGCCATCGACGGGATTAAGTGAGCCGCCGTAAGCATAAAACTAGTGCTTTGATCATTCCGGCCAGTTGGCTGTGCATGGAACGATATCTCGCGCTTCAAGGTCGGCTTCCATTTTCTCCCATTTCTCCATTGCTTTCTTATAGCCGCCTGACCCAAGCCTGTGATGGTATTTCTTTTTGGCTGCATTGGCCTTGTTCTTTTCTATGATAGCTTGTGCTTCTTCCCCAGTCTTGTGTTCAACAAAAGCATCCCAATGATCTCTGAGCTTTGGGAACTTGTCAAAGTCAGGGGTCTGGCCCTTCAGGATATATTTCTTGTGTAACTCTTTCTTGTAGTTCCTGAAGAGCTCTGCCATTTTCTTTAACGCCCATTCCTTGACCCTTGCTTGTTGTGAGTCTGGGATGGTGAACGTTTGCAGCATTGTAGTCCACAACATTTCTTTCTCTGAGTCTGGGAGATAGCTCTGCTCATCTCCTCCTTTGGTTGACCGCCTCCAGTTGGCAACGCTTACGGGCACGTGATCCCTCACCACCCATCCGCTGTGCGCCACAAACTTCCTTGCGGCGTCCTCTGGGGCAATTGGTCGACCGTCAGATGCTACCTCCGTTATGACATGTCGACCCTCTATGCGCTTGCTGAGGCCGCGTTGCCCACGTGCCCTCTTCTGTCCAGCGGAGGCGGAGGCGGAGCCCTCATTCCCCTCTTCGTTCCCCCTCGTTCCCCTCCTCGTTGAGGTATTGATTTGGATCTTCATTCCCCTCCTCGTTGTAAAACTCTGTTCCTCGTGCGATCTCATCAAGGAGAAACTGTTCCTCGTCACGATCCGCCATTTGATTGTTGTGGGTTGAGGACTTAATCAAAGAATTCTGAAAAAAAATTATTCGGTTAATACATGTATCAATTATTCAGGGAAATCATGTATGTCTACGTAAAAAAAGACAAAAAGAAGAAGATGGATTCAGAATCACAGATTCTCTCAATCCTAGAAGAGACTTCTAAAGAATATCACAATTATAGATATGCACACTTGTCTCTAGCATGTGCCGGACTACGTTATATATTTTCCTTCTTCTTCTCTTTTGTTTCTCTTTGCTAGAACACGACCGACCGACCGTTCGTTCTATCATTCACGTCCGTTCGTTCGGACCCTCAACCCTAACCCTAACCCTAACCCTAAACTATCGTCCATTCATTCTATCGTTCGTTTACGTCCGTGAGTACGATCATCGGAGGGAGAGAGAAAGAGTGGAGAATGATGTGAGGGAGATAAGGTGGAGAGGAGTGGAAGTGGAGAGGAAAGGAGAGAGAGAGGTCGTCGCATGCCTATGTACGTTGTAACGGCCGAACGAACGACCGACCGAACGAACGACCGACGACCGAACGAACGCATGACCGACAGAACAAACGAACGAATGAGTGTCCGTCGCGTCCGTTCGTCCACGTCCGTACGTACATCCGTCCGTCCGTCCGTTCGTCCGTACATTCGTTCGCCCGTCCGTTCGTTCGTCCCTTCGTCCATCCGTTCGTTCGTCCGTTCGTCCGTCCGTTCGTCCGTCCGTCCGTTCGTCCATTCGTCCACGTCCGTTCATCCACGAACGAGCGAACGAACGAACACTCGTTCGTTCGTCCGTCCGTCCGTCCGTCCGTTCGTTTACGTCCGTTTGTTGATTTTATCGTTCTCATTCGTTCGAAAATACAAAATTCACAATTCACATACACATTCAAATTTCAAATTTAAATACACATTCAAAATTCAAAATTCACAATCTTCATGCATTCAAATTTAAATAAACAGTCCATTTACATATAAAGTCTATCTAACATTTTAAATTCCACACATCAAAATTTCAAAAATAACATACACATAAAAATATACATTGCATCAATTCCAACTTGAAAAACATACATTGCATCAATTCCAACTTGAAAAATTGCATCAATTCCAATTCCAAATATACAAATATGCATGCAAAGGCGAGGCGAGTGCGGCGGCGGCACGGAGGGGAGGGCAGCGACCTTAGGGTTTAGGGTTTAGGGGACGGTCGACGTGGGGATCGGGGACCATGGGGAGCGGGCGGCGTGGGGAGGGCGGCGGCGACGGCGGCGCGGCTGCGGCTACCGCGACGATGGCGGCGATGGCGATGGCGTCGACGGCGGCCAACCCTAGCGTATCATGTGGGGAAATCTAGGGGGCGGCGGCGCTAACCTGCGAATGATACGAAGACGGCGGCGCGGCGGTCCTCTGGCGACGATGACGGCGACAAAGACGGCGGAGACGACATGCTGCGGCGGTGTCCTAGGGCTCGGCGACGGCGACGAAGACGACGCCCAGTGAGGAAGTACAAAAACGGCTAAGTGTTGGATCCCCAGTGAGGCCCTTGCTATATATAGGAACGACATCTTTGTCCCGATTGAATCCAACAACCGGAAAAAAGATACTTTAGTCCGGTTGGTGGCTTCAACCGGGACAAAAGATAAGTTCTCTAGTTCGGTTGGATCCACCAAGTGGGACTAAAGATGGCGATCCGGTTGGTGGCTTCAACCGGGACAAAGATATGATCTCTAGTCACTGGAGCCACCAACCAGACTAAAGATGGCGGGACAGCCACGTGGCCGAGTAGGTGGCCATCTTTAGTCCCGGTTGTAGCCACCAACCGGACTAAAGATGTTTTCCCGCCCACTCAAATTCACCTCTAGTCGGTTTGTTTTACAAACCGGACTAATTATTGATGCCCTATTATATTGTATTTTCTATTCATATATAATTATAATGTTCATATGTTGATATATTTTTTATTCATATATAATTAACATATGTTCATATATTCATATATAATTAACATATGTTCATATATCCATATATAATTAACATATGTTCATATAATTAACAAAAATATTATAAATTGAAATAATATTTTGAAAATTTTAAAATTTAAATAATAATAAACTTTTTAAAATTTAAATAATAATATATAATTAAGATATGGCCTATTTGAAAAATATTTTAAATTTAAATAATAACATATAATTAACATTTGTCATATTTAAAACTATTTTAAATTTAAATAATAATATATAATTAACATATGGCCTATTTGAAATAGTTTATCTTAGTCGTCTCATCCGTATCCGCATCCAGCTGCTCCTAATGATCCGTGGAGAGGCCTCGACGCCTTCTTCCTACCTTCTTCACTGATCTTGGTCTCTTCAACATGTCATGATCCATCGTAGTAGCCTTTTTGCTGTTTTTACTCATTGCTCCCTGTAACATATACAAAGCCGTTCATGTTCTACTGCTGGTGAGCAAACACATGGAGCGGATGGTGAAGCCGGTGATCGACGAAGCCGCTTCACGAAGTCAAGGAGAATGTTAAGCGGTTCATGTTCTCCGCGATGAGCAAACACATGGACCGGATGATGAAGCGGCGATCGAGGCCGCTTCCCGAAGTCAAGGAGAATGTGGGCAAGTGCTTCTTTTTCTTGCTCTTCTCCTTTGCTTCATAATCTTTCTGTCTTTCTCTTTCTTAGATAGTCTGACAGCCACCTCATTCCATGATGGCGGTGTAGCAGTACTCGTGTATCTCCATCAAACTTGGAATAGCGAGAGATATGGCAATGATTGGATAGTGCGGCTATATAATAGAGAGCTGAGCAATGATGGATGCAAGACAGACTGACATGCAAATTTTACGAGGGTCCACTAAAACCACTCTAGATACACATAGGAGAAATAAATGTTGAGACCGCTGGTCCTGAAGGCAATAATTTACAATAGATTCAATAATTTACAATAAATTCAAATGATAGCAATAATATTCAATGATTCAATTTAATTTACATCGTCCATAGATAAATTTAGCTAAGTGACATTTGTCCTCACGTACTTTCTCCGCACAATTGTTCCTTCGTTATGATCGTTGCGTGAGTAAGGGGTGTCTTCATTTGATAGGAGGATACTCGGGTCAACCGCCAACGCGAACGGAGGTTGCCCGTCAAACTGATCATAATCTTCGTCAGTTTTATCCTCGACTCTCACGATTTTCCTTTCGCCTGGGAGAACCACGTGGCGCGTTGGCTCGTTGGACCCTTTCCCCTTCTTTGATTTGCTAGTCATGTCCTTGACATAGAAAACATGTCGTACATCATTGGCAAGGACGAAGGATTCGTCTGAGTATCCAACCTTGCTCAGGTGTCGTTGTCATCCCACTTGCACCAATGGTTACGCCTCCCCAACTGAGTCTAACCCACTGGCACCGAAACAGAGGGACCTTCAGAGGTCCATAGTCCAGCTCTCATATGTCATCGATGCTGCCGTAATATGTGCTAGCCGTACCGTCGTATCCCACGGCATCGATGCGGACAACGCTGTTCTGATTCGTGCTCTTTAAGTCTTGGGCCCGTGTGTAAAATGTGTACCCATTGATTTCATATGCCTGGAATGTGGTGATCGAGCAAGATGGTCCCCTTACCAAGAAGGCTAGTTGTTGGCCAATGCTCGCGTTGCCCATGAGACGTTGTCGCAGCCAAGCAGGGAATGCATCGATGTGATGGCATGTAATCCAGGTATCTGTCTTACCAATATTTTTCGAGCGAACAATCGCCAAGTGCTCCTCGATGTAAGGAGCCACCAAGGAAGATTGTTGCAACACGGTCCAATGTGCTTTCCTGTACAAGTCATTGTCTATGTTTATTATTGCCTTCCTTCCAAGAGTTCCCTTCCCCCGTAGTCTACCTTCATGGCTTGATTCAGGCACCCCGGTGGGACGGAGGTCTTCAATAAAGTCGACGCAAAACTCAATCACCTCCTCTATTCCATATCCCTTGCAGATGCTGGCCTCCGGACATGAACGGTTACGAACATACTTCTTTAGAACGCCCATATACCTCTCGAAGGGGAACATGTTGTGTAGGAATACAGGAGCGAGGATACGGATCTCTTTGACAAGGTGGCATAGGAGATGCGTCATGATATTGAAGAAGGAAGGCGGAAAGATCATCTCAAAGCTGACAAGACATTGGACCACATCATTTTGAAAGTCTTCTAGTCTGTTTGGATCGATGATCATTTTTGAAATTGCGTTCAGGAAAGCACATAGCTTTGTTATTGTTGCCCAAACATTACCGGGAAGGATACCTCGAATTATAACGGAAAGCAGCTGTGTCATCAGCACGTGGCAGTCATGGGACTTTAAATTTGTGAACTTCTTATCCTTTATATTCGAGGAGTATCCAGACAGTACCTTGATGCTCTCCAGGCATTCAAACATTATTACCTTCTCTGCCCTCCTCAGAGTGTAGCTGGCTGGACTTAGGTATTGGGCTTCTTTCTCCTTTGGTTGCGGGTGAAGGCCATCGCGTTGTGCCATATGTTTCAGATCGTTACGTGCCTCAAGTGTATCTTTTGATTTTCCGTATACACCTAGGAAGCCAAGCAGGTTTACGCAAAGGTTTTTGGTGAGGTGCATCACGTCGATTGCGTGGCGGACGTCCAAGACTTCCCGTAGGGCAAATCCCAAAAAATTGACTTCTTCCACATCGCCGCGTGACCACCTTCACTTGCTATAGATTGGTTGACGGGTCCCTTTCCAAATACTACTTTGAGGTCTTTCACCATGGCAAACACGGCCTTTCCGTTGCGATGCTTTGGTTTAGTACGATGGTACGCCTTTTGATCAAAATGTTTGCCTCTTCTCCGAACAGGGGTGGCTTGCGCAAAAAAGCGACGATGGCCCATGTACACTACCTTCTTATAGTGTTTCAGGTACGTACACTCAGTCTCATCCATACAGTGGGTGAAGGGTTACGCGGAGGCTACGCTAGCCGAAAACAAAACTTTTTACCGCGCAAACCGGGAACACTTGCAAGTAAGGGCCGATAGATCGTTACCGATTGGAGTAGAGTGCGCGAATAGCCAATCAAGGCAATCCGATCCGGAACAGTGTAGCCGATTCCGGAGACGCCGATTCGCCAATTAGGCGATTCGAGTCGTCCGGCCGCGTTCTCACGCCTCGCTCCGATGCGCCCGACCACGGCCGATTCCACCACGGCCCGATCGCTCCGGTGCAGCCGATCGAAGCCGATCAAGAGCGCGCAACGTAGCAGCGCCTCTACCGGTATCCACACGTCCGGGGACGAACGCCGTACACCCGTGTGCTAGCACGCGATGCAAGGCTAGGGTTTGGCTCGAAAGTGGGGAGGGTTTCCGTGGAGATTGATCTCGGCGACTTACGTTGCACGCGATGCAATTGACGTATCGCAGCTCTCCACCCCTCCCTCCTTTATATAGAGTTGGCCGACTAGGACTAGTGGCCGATCGGGACTCTATTTTTGAACCGGATCTCATCCGTATCTCATAGAGTTGGCCGCCCATACGTCGTAAGCCTATAGGACTCTAATTCGATCGGATCCCTATCCGATCGAGCCGTATCCGAGTCCAACTCGAATGCCTGTTCTTATCCCCTTAAGCGTGCGACCACAGTAGGTTCGGGTATACTCGGTTTCAGCTATAGTCTAACTTAGCCGATCGTCGGCTCGAGTCCAACTCAGCCGACTGTCAATAGCGGCGCCTAGCAGCACATATTGACACCATAGTATACAAGAATAATATCGGCTCGAACCTGTAATGTGTACACAAATCCCTTTGTCTCACGATACCGTTAAGCTATAGGCAAGATGTGTGCCATCCCTTCAATAGCTTAACCATTCACTCGAACCGTATTGGATTATCCGTCACGTTGATTGACTCCTCAATCAACTTAGCATGGCCATGCATTTCCATAATCCATTACCTCGAGGGCCCGAGATATCTCTCCAAAGGAGGGGCAAATTCCATCTTGATCACTCACATCCCACTCCATGTTTCATAGCAAACCCGAAAACTACCTTTATAACTACCCGATTACGGAATAGCGTTTGATAGTCCCAAAGTAGGCTACTACACATGTTGGAATCCATGGTGATCTCGGGTCTAAGGACTTTGTACCAACACTACCCGAGACCAACTAATGGCACATTAATTCTGTAGTGTCTCATGGTGGGTCTATCCAACAATATGTTCTCCAACACATATGTCCATGTTTATTGATTTGGTATCTCCATACCCATGATCTATGAGACATGATCATCAATCAATAAACATGCCGATCTTAGAATCATATTTGTTCCAACAATATGACATATGATCGAGGATCGTTTAGAAATAGATTCATACATATAGAGTCTCATAAATAAGTCACGTACTTATTGATCAATACAAGATGTCTATTTTATGGAACCGAATAACACTTTATTCATTTATACATAAACATTGACGTGATATCCAACATCTCCATGTTGCCTCTAGGGCATATCACTAACAATCTCCCACTTGCACTAGAGTCAATCATGTAAGTATCTAATACCCATTGCTCTTGTGTGCGCCTCATGCTTCGGTGAGGGAGAGGTTTTGTCAACGGATCGGCTATGTTGAGATCCGTGTGCACTTTGCATATCTTGACATCACCTCTGTCCACTATCTCGCGGATGAGATGATATCGCCGAAGTATGTGTTTGGACTTCGATGTGACCTCGGCTCCTTGGCTTGCGCAATGACTCCACTATTATCACAATAGAGAGACATTGGACCGGTCGTACTAGTCATCACACCAAACTCGAAACGAATTTCTTGATCCAAACGGCCTCCTTTGCGGCTTCCGAAGCAGCAATGTACTCGGCCTCCGTTGTAGAATCAGCAACGTATCCTGCTTGGAACTCTTCCAGTGGCTGCGCCTCCGTTCGGGCGAACACGAACCCAGATTGCGATCTATAATCATCCTTGTCTGTTTGGAAGCTAGCATCGGTGTAACCACTTACAACGAGCTCTTCCTCACCTCCATAGACTAGGAACATATCCTTAGTTCTTCTCAAGTACTTAAGGATATTCTTCTACGACGATCCAGTGACCTTCACGGATCGGGTAGTACTGCTCGTAGCACTCAAAGCGTACGAGACATGCGGCGTGTACAAAGCATGGCATACATGATGGATCCAATTGCCGAAGCATATGGAACCATACCCATCTTATTCCGCTCATCATGTGTCGAGGACACCGATTCTTGCTAAGATTAATGCCATGTGACATGGGCAAGAAACCTTTCTTGGAATCATGCATGTTGAACCTTTTCAACACCTTGTCAATGTATGTACTTTGGCTTAATCCAATTAGCCTCTTGGATCTATCTCTATAGATCCGAATGCTAATATGTATCTTGCCTCCCTAAGTCTTTCATGGAAAAACTATTTTTCAATGAAGACTTGACGATTCAAGCATAGGGATATCATTTCCAATCGTAATATGTCATCCACATATAAGATTAGAAATACAATTGCGCTCCCACGACCTTTTTGTAAACACAGGCCTCTTCTTCATTTTTGATGAAACCAAACCCTTTGATTACTTCATCAAAACGAATATTCCAACTCCGAGATGCTTGCTTCAATCCATAAATGGATTTACGTAGCTTGCATATCTTTCCGAGCGATTCGGATCGACAAAACCCGAGGTTGTATCATGTATACATCCTCGCTTAGGTTTCCATTCGGGAAAGCCGTTTTGACATCCATCGCCATATCTCATAATCGAAATATGCAGCAATCGCTAGGATAATCCGAATAGATTTAAGCATTGCGACGGGCGAGAAGGTTTCATCATAATCAACTCCTTGAATCTGTTTAAAACCTTTCGCCACCAATCGCGCCTTATAGATGTGAACATTTCCATCCATATCGGCCTTTTCTTAAAAACCCATTTACACTCAATGGTTTTAACACCATCGGGTGGATCAACCAAGTTTCAAACTTGATTGTCGTACATGGATTCTATTTCGGATTTCATGGCTCCAAGCCACTTGTTGGAATCGGGTCCCACCATCGCTTCCTCATAGGTCTTAGGTTCATCGTTGTCCAACAACAATATATCACGTTGTTCCGCACTGTGTACATCGGGCGCACGACGTGATCTCTCGACCTCCGTGGGGCTGGTGTATCTACAACGGTGGCGCAACACTTTGTTCCTCTGTTGTGGTTACGTGGTCGCTGAAACGTTTTCGGTGTTTCTTGAACTTCTTCAAGATGCACCCTGCTCCCACTAACCCTTCTTGAAAGAAACTCTTTCTCCAAGAAGACACCGTGTCGGGCGACAAACACTTTGCCTTGTTCCCGATTATAAAAGTAATATCCCTTAGTTTCCTTAGGATATCCCACAAAGAAGCACTTGTCGATTTGGGTGTGAGCTTGTCGGATTGTAAACGTTTTACATAAGCCTCACATCCCCAAATTTTGAGAAAAGACAAACTAGGGGTTGCCCTGTCCATATCTCATATGGTGTCTTTTCAAGCGACTTAGATGGAACTCTATTTAGTGTGAGCGTAGTGTTTCAAGAGCATATCCCCGAAGGATAACGGAAGATCACTTTGGCTCATCATCGACCGCACCATGTCCAACAAGGTGCGATTTCTCCGTTCGGACACTCCGTTCCATTGTGGAGTTCTGGCGGAGTCAGCGTGGAACAATTCCACAATCTTTCGAGATGATTACCAAACTCTTGGCTCAAGTATTCCCCTCCACGATCGATCGTAGAAACTTGATTGTTTTCCCTAAATGATTCTGTACTTCATTCGGAATTCTTTGAACTTTTCAAAGGATTCGGACTTATGCCTCATTAAGTAGATATAACCATATCTACTAAAGTCATCGGTAAAGGTAATGAAGTGCGATAACCACCTCGGCCGTTGAGCTCATTGGTCCACATACATCGGTATGTACGAGTGCCAATAAGTCACTTGCTCTCTCACTATGTCCCGTGAAAGGTGCCTTTGTCATCTTACCAAGTAAACAAGACTCACATGTCTCAAATGATTCAAAATCAAAAGAGTGAAGCAATCCATACTTATGGAGCTTCTCCATGTGTTTCTTATTTATATGGCCTAAGCGACAATGCCGGATAAACGTGGGGTTTATATCATTAGAGAGTTGCCTTTACGTATTAATGTTATAGATGGGAGGCGCTTCAAGATTCAAAACGTACAATCCATTCACCAATGGAGCATGAAAATAGAACATATCTCTAAGATATATTGAACAACCATTGTCCATTGATCTAAAATCATATCCTTCCGCTTGCAAACATGAAGCGGAAATAACGTTTTGACATAGTGTTGGAACACAATAACAATTATTCAATTCCAAAACTAATCCGAAGGTAGATGAAGTGGTGCGTGCCGACGGCAAGAGTAGCAACGCTTGCTCCATTGCCGACGCGCGAGTTCACCTCGCCCCTTCTCAATCCTCTACTTCTTCTCATTCCACCAACGATTTGCAAATATGAGCTCGATCCGGTATCAAATACCCAAGAGTCGGTAGGTGAAGTAGCAAGATTAATGTCTATAACATTAATACCTAAAGCGAAGTCGTACTTTGCTTCTTTTTGAGATCCTCCATGTACTTCTTGCGTTCCTCTTCCAATGGCTGTCTCCTTGCAATAGAAGCAAACGTCATCGATGCCGCCGACCCTTCTTGCCCTTCTTTGCATTGGAGGCACTCGCGATCTCATTGGGAGTTAACTTCCTCTTGGTGCAAAGTTTCTTGACAGTGGTTTGCGCTTTGCCTTACGCATCATCATCACATGATGACCGTTTTTCTGGATACTCTCCTCATGTCTTTAGCATCCCATGCAATTCAGCCAAGGTTCTATCCATATTGTTCATGTGATAATTCAATATGAATGGCTCGAAGCTCGGAGGGAGCGGCGGAGAATCACATCGGTAGCCAACTCTTGGCTAAGGGAAAACCTAGTTTTCCGGACTCTCGATATAGCCAATCATCTTTATCACATGCGGATGACGGGATTCTCCTCAACAAGCACTGCACGCAAACAAGGACTTTGAGGTGTTGAACCTCTCGGCCCGAGCTTGGTTCTCAAACATGCCACGCAGTCCACGAATAATAGTGTGAGCATCGCTGCTCTCATATTGCTTCGAAGCTCGGGGACATTGTAGCAAGCATGAGACGGCTTATATCTAGGGCATCATTAGTGTGCTTCTCATAAGCCCTCCGTGCGGTTGCGGTGGCGTTATTAGGCAAATCCTTCGGATAAGGTACTTCAAGAACGTACTCCTTACGCTCTTGCTTGAGAACAATTCTCAAGTTGCGATACCAATCCATAAAGTTTGTTCCATTTAATTTTTCCTTTTCGAGAATAGATCGCAAATTAAAGGTGCTGGGTGTAGTATTAGCCGCCATTTATTTTACAACGAAAAAGCAAAGTTTAGCACAATGTTTATGCTATGTCTTTTGTTAAACAATTTAACATAAGACTCCCATTACGTATTTTCCACCTTCCCTCTAGGTTACGTATTGGGTCAAGATCCACATGTTAATTAATTTTCTAGTGAGCTTTGGCATCACTTGCTAGAAAATTAGTAACATCGGTAAGCAACACCTTGCTAATCACATCTCTATGTGACTCTTGTTGTTGGTGTGGCATCTCCATGCCCCGGCGCCAACCTATGCCCCAAGGCCCAAAACTGTTTTGATAGCCTTGTTAAGTAAACCAAATGCTCCTGCATGTATATGTCGACATATACCCCTCGTGTTATGATAGAGAATGACACTCGCTTTGCGGACCCACCATTGACGAGCATAACGGTGGACGGGTGCAACATTTGGAAGGGCATCATTACTACTTAATTTTGCGAGGGATGCTATCCTATCAAACAAACATATCACATATGAAAGCAAGAAGAATAGCATATAGTGAAATAGTATGGCCCCCTTCACATGGTGATCTCCATCTCCATGCGGTGTCTGAGGATCTCCATCTTCATCACCGTTCTTTCGAGTGCCGAATGCTTGATTTCTTCAAACTAAGCTACTACTATAGAAGCTCTAATTGAAGATTACATCGACTCGCAGTCGTGAAAGAATATTACAAGCATTGCACGTATGAAAGAATATTACGGGGATTGCACATATGAAAGAATATTACATGCATCACATGCATCTCATACATCTCATACATACAATAGGGCCATACCATCTCAAAGCATTCTCTGCAAAAACAAGTTAGGCGTAGAAATGTTTTCTACTTATCGCGAGCTACGGCATCGAGACGACCTATAAGGGGGTACGCACACGACGGTCCCGCTACGGCATCGAGACGACCTATCAAGGAACGCTATCTCGAACACCACACGAAATTCATAGATCCAATCTATGAATTCGCTTACGGAAACCATGTCGGCATAATCATATTATGCCGTCCCGATACACTATCAAGGGAGATGGTTTGCGTAGGCGCGAGGCAGCTAACAAGATCGGACTACGAGATAGCTTCGGCATAATCACATTATACCGTTCCGATACACTATCAAGGAACGCTATCTCGAACCCAACTCAAACCGAGTTATTTGGAAATTGCTTCGACGTAATCACATTACGTCGTTCCGATACACTATCAAGGAACGCAATTACCATCTACTCTCCTCAACGAGATCCGTAAAACCGATTGATCTAATCAACCCATGCGCAAAACTTGTTCCAGATCCAATCTAAAACCCGAACTAAGCAAGATTAGCTCGATACCACTTTGAAGGGTTACGCGGAGGCTACGCTAGCCGAAAACAAAACTTTTTACCGCGCAAACCAGGAACACTTGCAAGTAAGGGCCGATAGATCGTTACCGATTGGAGTAGAGTGCGGCGGAATAGCCAATCGGGGCAATCCGATCCGGAACGGTGTAGCCGATTCCGGAGACAGCCGATTCGCCAATCAGCCGATTCGAGTCGTCCGCCGCGTTCTCACGCCTCGCTCCGATGCGCCCGACCACGGCCGATTCCACCACGGCCGATCGCTCCGATTGCGGCCGATCCAGCCGATCAAGAGCGCGCAACGTAGCGGCGCCTCTACCGGTATCCACACGTCCGGGGACGAACGCCGTACACCCGTGTGCTAGCACGCGATGCAAGGCTAGGATTTGGCTCGAAAGTGGGGAGGGTTTCCGTGGAGATTGATCTCGGCGACTTCGTTGCACGCGATGCAATTGACGTATCGCAGCTCTCCACCCCTCCCTCCTTTATATAGAGTTGGCCGACTAGGACTAGTGGCCGATCGGGACTCTATTTTTGAACCGGATCTCATCCGTATCTCATAGAGTTGGCCGCCCATACGTCGTAAGCCTATAGGACTCTATCCGATCGGATCCCTATCCGATCGAGCCGTATCCGAGTCCAACTCGAATGCCTGTTCTTATCCCCTTAAGCGTGCGACCACAGTAGGTTCAGGTATACTCGGTTTCAGCTATAGTCTAACTTAGCCGATCGTCGGCTCGAGTCCAACTCGGCCAGGCCTGTCAATAGCGGCGCCTAGCAGCACATATTGACACCATAGTATACAAGAATAATATCGGCTCGAACCTGTAATGTGTACACAAATCCCTTTGCCTCACGATACCGGTTAAGCTATAGGCAAGATGTGTGCCATCCCTTCAATAGCTTAACCATTCACTCGAACCGTATTGGATTATCTATCCGTTGATTGACTCCTCAATCAACTTAGCATGGCCATGCATTTTCATAATCCATTACCTTCGAGGGCCCAGAGATATCTCTCCAAAGGAGGGGCAAATTCCATCTTGATCACTCACATCCCACTCCATGTTTCATAGCAAACCCGAAAACTACCTTTATAACTACCCGATTACGGAATAGCGTTTGGTAGTCCCAAAGTAGGCTACTACACATGTTGGAATCCATGGTGATCTCGGGTCTAAGGACTTTGTACCAACACTACGAGACCAACTAATGGCACATTAATTCCTGTAGTGTCTCATGGTGGGTCTATCCAACAATGTGTTCTCCAACACATATGTCCATGTTTATTTATTTGGTATCTCCATACCCATGATCTATGAGACATGATCATCAATCAATAAACATGCCGATCTTAGAATCATATTTGTTCCAACAATATGATATATGATCGAGGATCGTTTAGAAATAGATTCATACATAAAGAGTCTCATAAATAAGTCACGTACTTATTGATCAATACAAGATGTCTATTTCATGGAACTGAATAACACTTTATTCATTTATACATAAACATTGACGTGATATCCAACATCTCCATGTTGCCTCTATGGCATATCACTAACAGTGGGTGCAAGCATTGTACCCCTTGTTTGACTGTCCAGGATAGGTTGCCAAGTGCGGGCCAATCATTGATGGTAATAAACAGCAACCCTCGTAGGTTAAAGCTGCTCTTGTTTATCTTCATGCCACACGGAAACACCTTCTTTCTTCCACAGCAGTTTTAGATCTTCAATCAGTGGTCTCAGGTACACATCGATGTTAGTACCAGGTTGCTTCGGGCCTTGAATAATAACCGGCATCTGAATGTACTTTCGCTTCATGCATAGCCAAGGAGGGAGGTTGTAGGTACACATCGTCACAGGCCAAGTGCTATGCCCGCTGCTCATCTCTCCAAAAGGATTCATGCTGTTCGTGCTTAAGCCGAACCATAGGTTTCTTGCATCCTCGCCGAAGTCTTCAAATGTTCTGTCGATGTTTCGTCACTGTGACCCATCGGCGGGATGTCTTAGCATGCCGTTTTGTAGGCGTTCTTCCACGTGCCAACACATCATTCTTGCATGCTCCTTGTTCCTGAACAGACGCTTCAGCCGTGGTATTATAGGAAAATACCACATCACCTTAGCAGGAACCCTTTTCTTCGAGGGCCGTCTGTTAACTTCGCCTCGATCATCTCGTATGATCTTGTATCAAAGTGCTTTACAAACCGGACATGCTTCTAGGTTCTCGTACTCCTCACCATGGTAGAGGATACAATTGTTAGGACATACGTGTATCTTCTTTACCTCCAGTCTTAGAGGGCAGACTAACTTCTTAGCCTCGTACGTTGATTCCGACAATTCGTTTCCCTCTGAAAGAATGTTCTTCACGAGTTTTAGTAAATTGCCAAATGCCTTGTCACTAACACCATTTTTGTCCTTCCATTGCAAGAATTCCAGCGTGGTACCCAACTTTTTGTGCCCCTGTTTATAGCCTGGGTACAAGGACCTTTTGTGGTCCGCCAACATACGCTCCAATTTCTGCACCTCCTTTAAGGCTTCGCAGTCCCCATGTACGTCGCGCAACATCTGACCAAGGTCATCGGCACCGTCGTTTTCTTCAGCATCCCCGCCCGCCTCGCCCGCTGTATTCTCTTCAAACCCACCGTATTGACCACGATCAGGAATGTTGTCATCGTCTTCTTCATCT
Source organism: Oryza australiensis (assembly GCA_019925245.2). Lineage (NCBI taxonomy): Eukaryota > Viridiplantae > Streptophyta > Magnoliopsida > Poales > Poaceae > Oryza > Oryza australiensis. Next base: position 22,556 of record JAIFGZ020000705.1, read on the forward strand.
TCTTCCATTGCAACCCCCACTCTCCGTGCGATGTTCGGTAATTATAGTGAGGCATGAATCCCAAGCGAAACAAGTGGACATGAATAATTCTTGATGTAGAATACTCCTTCTCGTTTTTGCACTTTTTGCATGGACAACATATGAAACCCTTCTGCTTGTTGACATCGGCCACACTCAAAAATTAATGCACGCCTTGAATAAAGTCTCTCAACCGTCGATCCCCGTTGTACATGCCGATCCATCTACATGGAATGCACAAAAATCGTAAGAAAATTCCACGAAATTCAAATTATTTAAATATTATTACAATAATTATATATATGTAATCAGACAATTATTATATACTAATCCAACATACTTAATATGTTGTTCTAAAAAATAGAATTATTTTTAAAAGGTCTTTTAAAGTGATAAATATAAAATTAATTAATTATTTTGCATCTATTTTAAAAGGTCTTTTGTTATCTATTTTATAACTTTTTTTGTCCAAAAGATTCTCTCATCATTTTTCATAAACATTTTTTAGGTAAAATTGTACGGACTAAATTCCTAGAAATTTAACGTGCTAAGCATACTTTTCTTTCTCTTTATTTTTCCTAACTTTTTCTCAACACAATGTAATGTGCTTAGCAAAATAATTAGTCTAAACAAATTTTCTCTCTCCTCATGTTTAAAAAAATCTAGAGATGAAAATGTATAGAAAACAAACATAAAATGTGAAGTGCTAAGCATAGATCATAAGAGAAAGAAGTTGTTAACCTTGTAGATAGCAAAGATTTATGTATTATCACCAAAACAAAATCACAAAAAATTTTGGCAGCACCTCTCCTCTAGCTTGAGAAAAATTTTGAAGACAAGTGTAGCTGGCTCGGGCTGTAGGAGAAAGAAGGAGTATAAAAAGCAAGTCATCTTTAGTCCGGTTGGTAACTATCTTTAGTCGGTTGGTGTTTACCAAGGGACCAAAATGGTGCGAAAGGCTGTCGAGAACATGTCGGAGCGCGGGGCATCTTTAGTCCCGATTGGTAACGCCAACCGAGACAAAAAAATATTATCTTTAGTCCCGATTGGTGACCAACCAGGACTAAAGATGTCCGGCGCGACAGGTTTTGATAATATTTGAACCAGGACTAAAGATGATCTTTAGTCCCGGTTCATATCACGAACCGGGACTAATGTTTCTAGAAATCCGTAGACTTTTTAAACCGGGACTAGAAATATTCTTTAGACTCGGATGCAACTCAAACCAAAACTATTATTAATTTTGACACCTTAACCGAAAATAGTTTTTACTCGTTGAAGTTTGACCGGTCTAATATACATGTATGAAAGTATCTAGATTTACTATACGAAAATTAGTTGTCCTGTTATAGTTTCCACCAGAAACAGTGTCAGTATTAATTAAGTAACAGGAGAATAATTAACGGAGTTAGTGGCATGCAAGTATAAGCACGGCAGCAGTGAAGTACTGAACCATCGTCGATAAGGTTGGTGACGCGTGAATTGACCAGGAGGTGTGCACGGCGCTGAGCTGCTGATGAGGCACGAGGTTTATTCCGAAGCCGACCTGCCGCAGCTTGCGCCGGGCCGCGGCAGCAGCGGTTCAGCAGATAGCTACAACATGCCGTCTGGGGTTTTGCTTGCACTAGCACTGCAATGCGTACACACCAGCAGACATGCATGATTGACTCGACAATATTTTACCCGTCCTCTTAACAAATTTTTGAAGGAAACAATCATTTTTCATTTTTGATTGTTTCCTCCCAAAATTTTTCGATTGGAACAAGCTTCCAAAGATGGCCATAGCATTGAGAGGAAAATCATCCCATTAAAACCGAAAATTTTTCGATTGGAACGAGCTTCCAAAGATGGCCATAGCATTGAGAGGCTTTCAAAATCATTCCATTAAAACCTGGTGGCTCAATCGAGCTGCCACAATAACGTTGGTATAGTGCAAGTCTTACAACCTTATTTGTATGATTTGTTTAGCTACATTTCTATAAGAATCCCCGGCTTCCCCAAATAGTATAGGATATAGGTTCTTACATATTCTGAGAATAAGTAACTATGAAATTCATAAATAAACAAATTAGAATCGAAAAGCTGAAAAGACCAGCCTTTTCATATTTCACCAGCAGCATGCTTATCAAATCTCGACCAACCCCGAACATACCTGTTAAAGTCATTTTTCTATGGAACAATTGCACATTTAATCCTAGACCCTGTTCTGGTCACATTGCCCATTTGACCCCCTTTTCAAAATCAAAGCTACACTTTGACCGTCTTCTGTTAAGGACATTTTATCACTACTGAAGAAACCATTTTTGTTAGAGACTAAAAATCATCTTTAGTCCTGGTTTAAAAAGGCAACGGATCTCTAGGATCTTTAGTTTCGGTTCGTGTTACAAACTGGGACTAAAGATCATCTTTAGTCCCGTTTAGATTCTTATAAGAATGCGTCGGGCCAACGGCCATCTTTAGTCCCGGTTTGTAGCACCAACCAGGACTAAAGATCTCATTTTTATCCGGTTGGTGTTACGAACCGGGACTAAAGATCATTTAGATCTTTAGTCCCATTTTGTAACACCAACCGGGACAAAAGTGAATGTGTTTATTTTTTAACTGAACCTAATAAAAATATACAAATTTTGCTACATGATTCAAATGGCCTAAAATTAATTTGAGGGGATCTATAATTTCAAAGAGTGTGGTGTTGTGTGGGATGGGTGATTGAAGATAGAAGGAAACTTTAATTTAATCATTACATTGTAATTACATATCATCATATTGTTATTAACTGATGATTCTTAATATATAAAATCTTTTGTAAAATTATTTCAGTGATACTATACTAACAAGTTTTACGCGCATTGTTCCCGTTTCGTCCTCTAACTCGGAGTCTGTTTTTAAAAACGGCCATAACTTTCGCATACGGACTCCGATCGAGACGTTCCATATATGAAAATCGATCAGAAAAAAATTTCGGATGCGTTCGTCCGTGTTTGACGATTTTATTTTACCACGTTCGGCGATTTAATTTTGTCGCGTCCGCGTTCGGCGATTTTATGGTGCCACCAACCGAGACTAAAGATGAATTAGATATAACGGGAAATTATCTTTAATCCCGGTTGGACTAAAAATTCAGGGCTATATATATCCCCAGCGCGCATCGTCTTCTCCACCGATCCAACACTTAGCACATTTTTGAGATCTCTCTCCCTCTCTCCCTCTCCCCTCAGCTCTCTCCTTCTCCCTCTCTCCCTCTCCCTCTCCCTCTCCCTCTTCTTCTCCCTCTTCCTCTCCCCTTGGCAAGCAAGGGGAGGAGATGGCGGCGGCGGGGGAGGAGGTGGCGGCAACGGGGTGCCATCTCCTCACCGGCAGCGAGCGGGACAAAGGCGGTAGCGGCGAGCGGGAGCAGGCGGCAATGGCGAGCGGAAAATTGATATTGTTGTTGTATTTTGTTGTATATATATAGTGTGGATGATTTTGTTGTATATATGTGTGAACAAATTTGTGGACAATTTGTTGTATATATGTGTGAATTTTGTTGTTGCATTTTGTTGTATTCGATCGTTGAAAAAAATAATTTCAGTGTTGTTTGCATATATATATATATGTGTATGTTATGTGTTATATATATATGTGTGTGTTATGTATTTACACATATATATATATGCATATTTGCATATATATGTATATATATGTGTATAAACAAGTAGCAGCAAGCTAACAGCAAGAGCAAATTAAAAAATTAAAAAAAAACTTTAGTCCCGGTTGGAGCCACCAACCGGGACTAAACGGGCCCACGTGACGCCGCCATCTTTAGTCCCGGTTGGTGGCTCCAACCGGGACTAAAGATGCATCTTTAGTCCCGGTTATTTGAACTGGGACTAAAGATAGCGATCTTTAATTCCGGATTTGTAGTCCCGGTTTGACAACCGGAACTACAGAGGGTTGTCAACCGGGACAAATGTGCTATTCTCCAGCAGTGTACGGTGTTAACAAAATCCAAAATACCATTTCTACCCTTGCTTATTTGACCTTATTTTTCCAAAGTTAATTTTTCTCCTTTGGTTAAATTTTGTGCGGCAGAAATGAGCCATCCCCTCCCTTCTTCGTGTCGAGCATCGGGTGACCCGCCACACCTTCCTTCTAACCGGGGGTAACAGCGAGCTCGTGATGGAGACAGTGCAGGTGGCTTCGAGCGAGCTCGAGTCAGACACCACGGGCGGCAAGCTCACGACGGAGATGCACGTGGGCGTCGACGGTCCCCCTCGTCACCGAGCCAACGCCACCGTCCCTTCGCAGCCTCTTTGCTCGTCGCTGAGCTGATGCCGCTCCTCCTCCTTTGTGGAGCTGCCACCACTCCTCCGCAGTCGTCAGCGCTACCAGCGGTCCTCCTCATCTCTGAGATGACGCTGCCTCTTTGCCACCGCTCCTCCTGCCTTCATGAAGCTACCGCCACCTCTTCGCAGCCGGCGCTGCTCCTCATGCCCTTTGTGCTCTGGTGAGAGAGAGGATAAGGAATGATTGAATGAGTGGTAGAGGATAGGGTTGATGTTTTAGTTGCTTGGGCTTGTAAATACATGTTTTTAATTTCTTTTTTTCTAACTTCAGTTTTAAAAAACAGGTCATATGAGCAAACTTAAAAAAGCAAATGAGCAATTGTCCTTTTTTATTATACTATTCTTCGTGCATCACTGCAGACAACCAGGAATCAAGATAAAAAATTACACACCATGCCAGCATGCTAGAATTGCCAGAGTGCATCTAGAGTCGCCAGTCCCATGTTCTGCTATTGAAACAGCACCACTATTATGCTCTAGTAGTAACCAACAAACGCAAAAGGAGAAAATTTAACAATCTCGTGTGCAAATTGGGCGGGTACACCAAGAAACGCAGGGCAATTGAGGCTTCCAGCTTGGACCGGCGAAACCGACGTGAACCTGCCGTTATCCCACCACCCAAACCACCGCTCCACCAGCTTTTAGCTGAGGCGAAATGGGGCGGAAGCCGTCAAAGTCCACCACACCGGCGGAGGCGCACGCGGAGCCTACCACCACAACAACGCGTCCACCGAAATACCGAGTCCGCTCCATCCTCTTCCCCATCCTATAAGACCTCTTCTTCTCCTCTTCTTCCAATCCACCGTGGAATCCCTCCAATCCATTTTCAACTTCCAAGCTCTGTACAGCAGATTCGTCACACGACTTCAACCTTTTCTTCCTCCTCTTCTTTCTTGTCCTCGTCCTCCATTGATATGGCCACCGAGGTGCTGCGCCCGCACAACGTCCTCCTTCCTTCCCCGGCGCAGCAGAGGATCCGTGCCACCACGCACCAGAGGACGACCAACAACCATCAGAGCGCTGCGAGGACCAAGCCGACGACGGCGGGCAGCCGGAGACATCAGGGCAGGGGCTGCTCCGCCGCCAGGAAGGCGGCGGCGAGGCCTGTTGCGGTGGAGGTATACGCCGGGCCGGCGTTCTCCGTGTCCCCCGACCCGAGCTCTCTACCGCTGCCGCAGTTCCCGTTCAGGAAAGCCTCCGTCACCGTCGCCGTCGATGACGCCGCGACGCGCGACCTCCGCCGCATGCTGCGGCTGGAGTAGTAGTAGGCACTAGGCAGTAGCTTGGCTCCCATCCGTGCTTCTATTGCTTCTTTTGTTCCCTTTCTGTTCTTGTGTTAGCTTGCAGTTGGCATATGAGCTGTATGGTAGTTCTGACTAGCCTCGTGGTGGGTGGCGCGGCCGCGCGCGGTGAGGTCACTGGCTCAGTTTTATTGTGTGGCCGGAGACAGGTAACAGCGGCGGCCGTGAGCTCCGACGACGGCGGTATAGAATAAAGCGCAGCGGTATGTGACGACGAGATGTAATTACGCATTTTACATGGTAGACACTAGACAACAGTACGAGTATATGTATACGCATATACGGTAGGGGTCTCTTTGGTATGTATAATCTAATAAACCGAATTTAGGGTCTAGGCCCTGGCTTCTTATTGGGCCATGGCTCGTCTAGCGCTACCAGGATCCAGGATTACCTCCTCTAAAATCATGCCACGTGGCCTTCCTCGTCCTCGCCTAATGACGGTCAGATGGGTTGGCCGATTCGTGTCAGCCCGGGCACGGTTGTACTGTGCACCGGCATGTCACGGCTCGGTTGGTGATGGACCGTGCCGGCATGACACGTTAGGCCGTGTCGTGCCTGGGCGGTCGACCGAGCCCGCGGGCCGGCACGGCACGACACGACTACTGTACCGTGCTGGCCCGGGTATAGCACGGCCCACGGGCCCGCATGGCACAAGGGGCGGGGGCCAATGGCAGCGCGACATGTGGCGTCGAGGGAGACAGCTGTTCGGACGGCGCTGTGCACGAGTCAATCGGAGCGCGCCACGTGGCCATAACGGCTATATTAACGTTTAAATTTCAAAATAGCCGTTGGAGGGTGTTGACGACCGAATTTGGTAAACAAATCCCCGAGTTTGAAGTAGAGATTGAAGCGGAATCGGAGAAAACACGCGAACTTTGGAAACAGAGGTCGTATCGGCTAAGTCTAAATCGGCTACGGAGCCAGTCGGCTGAATCCGATCTGACCAGTATAGCCGATAGCCGATTCCGATCGAGAGCAGAAGGTGGAACCGATTTCGGAAAGAAAGCTTAGAGATAACTATTGGATTCGATTTCCAAAGTACTTCAAAGATGTTGTCATCTACAGATAAGGTCCTGCAATGGCAATTGTATCTTTAAGTTAAGATATTTTGTATAGTTTCATTTATAGATAATGTCGGTTTGTTTAGAAATATTTGAGATTTAATCGTATTAGAAATCGTGTCCGTTACGAACTCATTGTGTATCCGGGTATAAATATGACCCGAGACCTTGTAAAAAGAACAACACACATCAATACAACTTCGGCGCATCATCACCCTTTTCGTTTTTACTTTCTCGACGAGTTCTTGCCTCGTTCTCGGGCTGCATCGAGTTTTGATCTCCAAACAAGGTAACTTCTTGTTACAAGCGGTTTGTGTTATCGGGGTTAGTGTTTCCATCATCATGATACTCTGGTCCTGATGTTATAAACTGTTTAATATATCATATGTAACATATAATCTATATCAATGTCTAGATCTATCTCCCAATCGGCTAATATCTCCCTCAAGATAGCAGCCGACAGAACTAGATCTATAGGTTAATTTAGGTTATATGGCGTATCTACCATCTCGAGGATTTCTTATTAGTCTAAATAGATCTTCTGCTTCTTTTTGTACTTAATGCTGCATCAAATCGACCTATTAAGTCGCTTTTAGAATTATATATCTATTCGGTTCAATGATTACTATTAGAGATAGCACTGGGGTTTCAACCGGTCTTACCTGTTTTAATCATATTTTATGTATTATTGCTGCTAGATGTATTAGAATCGCCTTTTATATCAAGATCTTAATCTATTTAAATATACTAAGCCTAGTATCAATCTCTTAAGTCACACAGCCGATTGATCTTGGTTTAGTGTATTTAGTTCAGATTAATATCTTCTTATAAAACATATCGGAGTATTAGCCGATTTACATTAAATCTACGACATCGGCTAAGCTATAAATATATGTAATTAGTATTCTAATGTGTTTTTAGGTATAAGTGATTTATACTATCTCGGTATACTACCGATCTACCGATATATCCCAATCACTTAGTCTAAATGCACTTTGGAATGGTAATTTTATATTATGAATATCTTTAGTCGATCGAGCAGGATCTAATTTTAACTTAATCGCCTATTCTTTGTTTCTTGTTGGTTGCAGGATCAAACCAACTCGCACACCCACGCAATCACCAAAGGCGATCAATTTTGGACAAGCACTGGAGTTAAGCAGACCTTCTAGGTCAGCGCGTGGGAAAAATTCTCATCAACACGCTTTTGACACGCTCGGTGGGACCACTGCCACTTCCAAGTCCAGTACAATGCTGAACATCAGGACCTCGGAGCTGGACCAGGAGAACATCATCCTCATCACAATGGACAAATTGTCGGTTGAGCAACAGGCCGACTATCAGCAGATGGTTGAATGATTACAGTCTCACTATTTGCAATCCTTCACCCAGACCAGATCTGGGGCAATCGTTCAAAAGTACAAATTTGAGATCCCTGAAAACTTCGACTCTGGAGCCGCCTCCAGCAAGGACAAGGGGAAGCAGAAGATGGAAGACATCAAATAGGAGCAAGATGACTCAGGGCTGCACATGCTCCAGGATCGGATCGACTCGGCTGTCCACCACGCACTTGTCAATCAGTTAGCGATAATGGTCAATACATTAAACAACATGATCGGCACAGTAGTTGACTCAAAGATAGCCGAGGAACTGCCAAGGGGGCCGACCTATTTCCCTGATGACCGATTCCCACCATACAGGACTCTGTCAACGCAAGGGCTGCCAATTTCTCCATTGGGACAGCCGACTCCTCCAGGGGGAGCCCCTATTCAGCCGAATGTACAATCATCGGCTGCAAAACCAACGCCCAAGTCTTAACCAGACAACAGCCCTTGCATCAGGGCCACGGGGCTCCAATACTTCCCCAAGAATAGGTGGAAAGCATGTTCAGACACCTCTCTTGCACAAAATGCCGATCGGCAACTACATGCCAGACCCACCTCACAACTCCAGCGGTGTTCGGCCTTCCCCTGAGCAGCAGCCTCCGTTGATATCACAGCCGCCTCCTCCCGTGAATCAAGTCCAACATCAGTACCCTGGAGGCAATTACGAGTAGTACTACCAACCTCATTCACCCGCAGACGCGGTATCAGCAGCCTCCCATGCAATATGAGCAGTACGAGCCGATACCGCACTTGCAAGCTCAAGAAAACAAGCCTTGGGCCGATTTGATCGCAGATGTCATGCGTGATCAGTTCGGCCTTAAGCCGAAGGACTCCGGCAATATGTACCGGTACCCGTATCCGGAATATTTTGAGAGGGTGCCCCTGCCAAACCGGTACAAGGTGCTGGATTTTTCGAAATTCTCTGGGCAAGACAACGTCTCGACCTATGAACAAGTCAGCCGATTTCTGGCTCAATGCGGAGAAGCATCGGCTATGGACGCGCTCAGAGTACGATTGTTCCCACTGTCTCTCTCGGGATCGACCTTCACATGGTTTCATCGTTGCCCTACAACTCGATTCAGAGCTGGGCCAATCTTGAAAAGCAGTTTCACAGTTACTTCTACTCCGGCACGCACGAGATGAAGCTGCCGGACCTAACTAGCATTAGGCAAGAGCATGAGGAATCGGTTCAGGACTACATCCAGCACTTCAGGGATATGAGGAACTGATGTTATAGCCTGGTGTTATCAGACTCGCAACTAGCCGATTTAGCCTTTCATGGCCCTCATCTGGGAAAGGTTTTCGGCTCAAGACTTTGAGAGCTTGGCCCACCTGGCCCAGAAAGAAACGACTCACGAGCAACGCTTCCAAGAATCTAAAAAGGCCTTCAAGAAAGTCAGCCATGTCGCTTATGCATCAAACTCCGATTCAAGTGATAGCGACGCAGAGCTGGCAGCGGCCGAGTGGACCAAGAAAAAGAAATCCATAACGTGTCACTGGCTGAAGAAATCGGCTAAGGATAAGAGATATGACTTCGACATCACCAAAGCCGATAGGATCTTCACTCTGTTGCTACGGGAGAACCAAATACAGCTTCTGGCCAACCACGTCATCCCATCAGCCGTGGAGCTCAAGAAAAAAATATTGTAAGTGGCACAACACCACCTCCCACAGCACCAACGACTGCAAAGTCTTTCGCCAGCAGATTCAGTAGGCCATAGAAGCAGGGAAGATCAAGTTTGAAGAATTGGCTAAGCTGATGAAAGTCGACGGCAACCCCTTCCCTATTAATGTAGTCCATGCCGTCCCAAGGCGAGCTGATCAGCAGCACAGAATGGTGCACAGCTTAGCGAGACCCAACAAGGAAGCGCGGCTGAAAAGGACTGCCAAGAACAATCCAAGAGGCCGACTGGAACCGACCCGGCGCCCATCAACATGGTCTACCCCAGTGGCCGATCGACCGATCGACAGCCCAAGCACATGGACAGCCGACTCCGGTTTCCACTCAGGGTTCAAAAGAAGGAAGAAACCCGGCTCGGCAAACCTTATCAGAGAACGACTGATCGGCTGGGAACGGCCTACATCCGTCGTCATGACGGCTACGACCCCCATTGGCGATGCGAGTTCTTTAGGTTTTGCTGGGAGCAAGGGATACAGCTGCCCACCTTGGAAAATTGCCCAGCCTGCAACGAATTCGAGGAAGACGAGCTCAGGCAAGAGCTGACTGCGAACCCCAGCCGATTCATCCCCCAAGCCGTTCAGCTCAACCAGCGAAAACTCTCCGTCCACGAACGGCTCGGCCCGATTCTCCAGGACTTCTTCCAGGGCGAGGATGAAGAGGAGGATGAAGAAGAGCAGATCGCCAACCCTCAATGGTGCCCTTCCGACGTTTTCACAAAAAAACACAAAAGCAGAAGGTGCAACGGCTAAAGAGCGAGGGTTGGCTGAAAGAAGTCCAGGCCGAGATCGACTATCGGCTAAAGAAGAAAAAGGAACAAAAACGCCCAAAGAGACGGTGGCGTGTAAAGAAAGATGTTACCCCAGCCGATGAGAGTCCAGCCGACCAGGCCAAAAGGGCGGCAAAAGGCAAAGGAATAGCTTCTGCATCGGTCAACATGGTGTTCATATTACCGGCTGAATTTGAGGTTGTCGAGGCCGATGCAGACACCATCGAAGAAACCTTGGCCAAGCTAGTGCTATCCTTAGAACAGGCCATATTCGAAAAACCCGAGGGGACTGAGAATCGGCACTTGAAGCCCTTGTATGTCAAAGGGTTTGTAAATGGCAAGCCAATGTCAAAAATGCTAGTCGATGGAGGAGCCGCTGTCAATCTCATGCCCTATGCCACCTTCTGGAAGCTGGGCAAGGGGGCCGATGACTTGAGCAAGACCAATATGGTGCTCAAGGACTTCGGCGGGAATCCATCAGAGGCCAAGGGAGTTTTGAACGTCGAGTTGACCGTCGGCAACAAGACCGTGTCCACAACTTTTTTCGTCATCGACGGTATGGGATCGTACAGCTTGCTCCTTGAAAGGGATAGGATCCACGCCAACTGCTGCATCCCTTCTACCATGCATCAAAGCTTAATCTAGTGACAAGGCGACAAGATAGAGATCGTGTTAGTCGATAGGTCAGTCAGAGTAGCTAACACCGACTTAACTTTATGGGAAGCCAACGGCATTGACTGCCTGTTTGGGAAAGTTTGGCAGGCCGATTTTCTAAAGGTGTCCAATTATGATATAAAGCCAATTGGAGATGAAGAGCCTCAACTATTACTTTGAGGGCGTCGTGGATGGCTCAAACGTCTATGCCAAGGATACCGTGGACGACATCGATGGCAAATTTGGGTAAGATTTTATGTCGGCCGACGAACTCGATGAAGTTGTCATAGGTACAGGAGATAGGCCTAGGCCAGCATATATTAGCAAGAATTTGTCTTCTCATTTTAGGACCAAGCTTATTGATTTATTAAAGGAATATAAAGATTATTTTGCTTGGGAGTATTTTGAGATGCCTAGTCTTAGCCGATCGATTGTTGAACATTGGCTCCCCATTAAGCCTGGATATCGGCAATACAAACAACCTCCCAGAAGGTTTAAAGCCAATATGTATGATGCGATTAAGGCCGAAATCACTCGGCTGTATGATGTCGGTTTCATTCGGCCCTACCGATATGCAGAATGGGTTTCAAATATTGTTCCAGTGATAAAGAAAAATGGCAAACTTAAGGTGTGTATTGATTCCATAGATTTAAATAAGGCCACCTGTTAACACCAAAATTTGGTAATCGAATCCCCAAGTCTACAAAGGCGAAGCATAATTGGATCGGCTGGAGACAGGGGTCGCATCGGCTGAGAAGTGATCTGCTGCGAGGCCAATCGGCTAAGGTTGGATCGGACAGGGGCAGCCGATAGCCGATTCCAGGTCCGAAAGAGATAAACCGTTTCTGATGCAGCAGTTTGAGGATAAATAGAAGATTCGGTTGTTAATTGCGCGTTAAACGATATTGCCACTTATGTATAGAGTCCTGTAACGGCAATTGTATCTGTAATTTAGGGGTTTATTTAAACTATTGGTTGTAACACGGCGTGGGTCCCGCTCGGGATAATGTTGTGTTTTAAATGGTAGTTTAGATAGAGTCCGGGGTTTGTACAGATAATTGTATCTTGGGTATAAATAGGACCCGAGACCCCCTGTAACATAGACAATCATAATCAATCAAACCTTCGGCGCATCGCCAATCTTTTTCTTGAGACGAGCACTTTGTTTGGCTACGGGCTGCATCGTTTCGATCCCCAGATCTAGGTAAATGCTTGTCATTAGTGGTATGATTTGTTGTTTCTAGTGCTTCCATCGTAATGACACATTATAATCAAGAGTTTATACTGCGCTATTTATCATGTAGCGCATATAAATTAGATCAATGGTTAGATCTATCCTGCCATTGGCCAGTTCTATCAAGAACTTGCAGCCGATAGGGTTAGATCTAATGGTTGGCTGGTTTATATGCGGTATCCACCGTCTCGAGAGATATAAATCGGCTGCAACAGATCAGGTTTTTCTTTTTATACTTGATGTTGCATCGGGTTCAAACTATTAAGTCGTTTTTAGAACTATCAGTGATATGTTCGGCTAAGATTTATATTGTTTAGAGACAGCGCCGGGATTTCAGCCGGCCTTATCTGCCCTGATATGTTTCTTTTAATATATTTATTATTAGATTTGTATTAGGACTGCCTCTTATGTTAAGATCGCATTCTTGTCGGACATCGCCAGCCGAAATCGCCCATTCATCGATAGCCGACGGTCGATTTCCACGCTATGCATCCGTTTCAGGAATGATATCTTTCTATAAGATTCATCGGAGTACTAGCCGATTCATTGTTAGATTTCCAGTATCGGCGAGGTTATCGATTCATATATTTATTATCCTTTACTGTATTTAGGTTGCACGACTGATGCTGTCTCGGTGTGACCGATCCATTCCAGTCATTTGGCCTAAATATATTTTAAGATAGCATGTATATGCTCATGGATTCCCTTGGCCGATCCAGTAGGGATCTAACATAACACTTAATGCATATTCTCTTGTTTTTCTTGTTGATTAACAGATCAAATCAACTGGCACGCCTTGCACAGCACAGGCAGCCGAGAAGGACCTGCACTGAAGTTAAGCAGATCTCCCAGGCCAGCGCGTGAGAGAAATTTCTCATCAACACCACCCTAAGGATGAGTACCCTATGCCTATAGCCGACTTGCTGGTAGATGCAGCCTCCGGTCACAAAATCATAAGTTTTATGGATGACAATGCTGGTTACAATCAGATATTTATGGCCGAGGAGGACATCCATAAGACAGATTTCAGGTGCCAAGGAGCAATCGACTTATACAAATGAGTTGTAATGACTTTTAGGTTGAAGAATGCTGGAGCCACATATCAAAGGGCCATGAATTACATTTTTCACGACCTAATCAGCTTTCTAGTGAAAATCTATATTGATGATGTCGTTGTAAAATCTAAGGAAGTGGAAGACCACGTAGCCGATTTAAGGAAAGTCTTGGAGAGGACGAGGAAGTATGGCCTGAAGATGAATCTCACAAAGTGTGCATTTTGCATATCGGCTGGCCAGTTCATGGGTTTTCTTGTTAACGAAATGGGGATCGAGGTGACCAGAGAAGCATCAATGCTATCAAGACTATTCAGCCTCGCAGGACAAGAAGCAGTTGCAATCTTTGGTCGGCAAAATCATCTTCATCTGGTGCTTCATAGCCAATTTATCCGAGAAGATGGAGCCATTTATGCCTCTACTACGGCTAAAAGCCGATCAAGCGTTCACTTGAGGGACAGAGCAACAAAAGCCTTTGAACAACATCAAGGACTATCTGAGCTCTCCTCCAGTGTTGATTTCTCCGCAAAAGGGAGTGACGTTCAAGCTATATCTATCAGCCGATGAGAAGTCTATTGGCTCAGTTTTGATTTAGGAGGTCGAAGGAAAGGAGAAGGCAATTCTCTATCTCAGCAGAAGACTTCTGGATGCTGAAACAAGGTACTCTCCTGTGGAGAAGTTGTGCTTATGCCTATATTTTTCATGTACAAAGTTAAGACATTATTTGTTATCCAACGAATGCATCATAGTTTGCAAAGCCGACATAGTAAAATATATGCTATCGGCTCTAGTTCTGAAAGGACGAGTCGGGAAGTGGATATTTGCTTTGGCAGAGTTTGATTTGAGGTATCAAGCACCCAAGGTAGTGAAAAGGGCAAGCCATAGCTGATTTTATCGTGGAACATAGAGATGACTCAATTGGCTCATTTGATATCATGCCTTGGACGTTAACTTTCAACGGATCGGTTTGCACAAATGGATGCGGCATCGGCTTGGTGATAATTTCTCCTAGGGGGCAAGCTTCGAGTTTGCTTTTTCCATTACGCCTCATGCCACAAACAATCAAGCTGAATACGACGCCGTTCTCAAAGGTTTACAGTTGCTGAAGGAAGTTGAAGCCGATGCCGTCGAAATAATGGACGATTCACTGTTGGTCATCAGCCAGTTATCAGGAGAATATGAATGCAAGAGTGACGCGCTGATGGTATACTATCAAAAATGCCGAGATTTGATGGACAATTTTCGGCTAGTAACCTTAAAGCACATCCCTAGGGAGCAAAATTCAGAAGCGAATAACTTGGCTCAAGGGGCATCGGGCTACAAGCCAATGACAAAAGAAGTTGAAGTGGAGATTGCAACCATCTCAGCCGACGACTGGAGGCATGACGTCTACAACTATCTATAGAACCCTTCTCAGTCGGCTTCAAGGAAATTGCGCTACAAGGCTCTACGATATGTCTTGCTCGATGATGACTTATACTACCGAACGATTGATGGCATGCTGCTCAAGTGCCTAAGTACTGATCAAGCTAAAGTTGTGATAGAAGAGGTGCACGAAGGAATTTGTGGCACTCATCAATCGGCTCAAAAGATGAAGTGGTTGCTTTGAAGAGCAGGGTATTTTTGGCCGACTATGCTGGAAGAATGCTTCAAATATTATAAGGGTTCTCAAGACTGTCAGAAGTTTGGAGCTGTCCAAAGGGCACCAGCATCGGCTATGAACCCTATCATCAAGCCTTGGCCGTTCAGAGGTTGGGGAATCAACATGATCAGCCAAATCAATCCACCTCAAGTAAAGGACACAAGTTTATATTAGTGGCAACCGATTATTTCACCAAGTGGGTGGAAGCAATTTCTTTGAAAAAGGCTGACTCCAGGGATGCAATAGAGTTTGTTAAGGAACATATCATATACAGATTTGGCGTCCCTCAGACTATCACTACGGATCAGGGGTCTATCTTTGTCTCCGACGAGTTTGTTCAATTTACCGACAGTATGAGGATTAAGTTGTTAAATTCTTCGCCATATTACGCTCAGGATAATGGAAAAGCTGAGGCTTCGAATAAAAGTTTAATCAAGCTGATAAAGAGGAAGATCGCTGAGTACCCAAAACAATGGCATAACCGATTGGCCGAATCACTATGGGCTTATCGGATGGCCTGTCACGGATTGAACCAGGTGCCTCCATACAAGTTGGTCTATGGACATGAAGCAGTTTTGCCATGGGAGAATATCATCGGCTCAAGAAGGATTCAGTTGCAGGACGAGTTGACAACCGATGACTATTATAATATGATGATGGATGAATCTGAAGACCTGGTTTTGTCAAGAATGCATGCCTTGGAAAAGGTGTCTAGAGATAAAGAATGGGTGGCTCGTCATTATAAACAAAAAGGTTGTGCCTAAGTCTTTTGAGGAAGGCGAGCTCGTTTGGAAGCTGATATTGCCGATCGGTTCAAGAGATAGTAAATTCGACAAGTGGTCACCTAACTGGGAAGGGCCTTTCAGGATCCACAAATGCATCTCTAAAGGAGCATATATGCTGGAAGGATTAGACGGAGAAGTGTTTGGAAGGGCTCTCAATGGCAAGTACTTGAAAAAATATTACCCCAGTGTTTGGATCAATTCATGACTCAGCTAAGTCCTTGCCGATCCATGCTAGCCGATGTGTTGTGAGACTCTACACATCGCCTTTAGGATATTTTTACTCAAGTTTTCCCCCTCGATTTTTCAAATCGAATGAGTTTAGCTGACAGGTATTGAATGTTTTCTCTTATAATTTTATCAATGCTGAAGGCAACATTGAGAAAATTAGGGGGGCATATATTATAGAAAATCAGAAATCAGGATCAGAGGACTTCAAAATTTTTGGGGGGTTTGAAAACATTTTGAGGCAATCAAGACATGAAGGCTGAATCGGCGAAAGATATATGATTGATATTTGAGGCACAACAGGCCGATTACAAAAGTTATATATATACAAGCTAATGCACAAACAGTTTTGAACACTAAGCCCTATTACATCCCCAAGAATTTTTCGATGGCCGACGTCGCTTTTTCCTTGATGGCTTTAATTTCATCAACTGTTGCCAGATCTTCCTCCTCGGTGCTCGGAATCACTTTGGTCGATTTATTTAAGTCTCCCTAGTATTTGATGGTGGAGGTCACCTTAGCCCTTTGATCTTCAGTAGCCTTGGGGAGATCGGCTAGCACTTGCTTTTCTGCGATGAGTTTGGCCCTGCATTGCTCCAGCTTTGCCAGCAAATCGGCTTCTTCTGCTTCGAGTTGGCTGATCTTTGCTTGTGTAGTCGACGGCCCGAACACCAACTCATCTAACTTGGCCTTTTCGGTCACTATGTTTTGCACAGTGGCATCAATCGTGGCTTCCAAGTCGGCTTGAGCTTGCCGATTGACCATTCTCTGCACAGCCCGCTCTAACATGAACCGATGGAGGTCGATGAAGACAGCTTGGGAGATTGTTTCGACCAAGTCGTCAGGGAGCTGACTTTGAATGTCGTTAAAGAACGCTCGGATCGGCCCGCACTCCATGACCAATTGGTCCACGTTGATACTTAGCCGACGATGGATATCTTGAAGCTTTTCCTTGAGATCGTCGGCTATAGCGGCCTGATCCTGGCTGGTGGCTTCTTCTTCTTCGTTGACGAACTCTTTGATGTCAAATGGGAGTAGATCAGCTAAAGTCTGCAGAAAAGATCAAGGTGATTAAAATGGAACATGGGTAGCCGATATAAGCCCTTAAAAGAAGAAAGTTTGCTTACTCAGACAGCAGGGACTGGCGCAGGCTCATCTTCAACATGGTGGCTACCCGTAGCCGACGGAGTTCTCTCACTTGATACATGGGGGGCAGCCGACGGAGACCGAGGAAGCTATAAAAAGACAAGTGTTAGTACTAGTCGGCCAAGCAAAAATAAGTGAAAAGAAGTGATAAGTTTAGAGATTCTTGGTGAAGCTGGACGTGGAGGCCAAGCGGCTAGTCTTTTGAACTACAAGAAAGAATTTGGTCGGGAATCAAAGGATTATAATTTGAAGATCAAATTGAAAAAACAAAGACACATACCAATCGCTTTGGGGGTGAAGGAGTCTTCTGAACCTGTTCGTCGGCTGACGACGTGGTTGTGCTTTGATCTGAATTGCTTGATGTCGCCGCCTCTTCAACGGCCTGGGAGATCTCTTCGTCCCTGACCTCTTCGTTGAGGGCTTCCTCGATGCTGGGGTCGAGAGAAGGTAGGCTATCGGCTGGTATAGCGGGCTTCGGCTTCTTTTCTTTCCTTGCAGGTGCAGCCGATGGACCTGTAGCCGATGAAGCAGCTCTCTTCTTCCTTGACATGCCTCACGGGTTTGGCCATAAAGCAGCGTCCTCACCTTCGACGAGTTGAAGCCGATGGCTAATGGAGCGTAGCCACCCCCGTTCGGGATGATGCCCGGCCGATACTCGATGGCAACACCCGAGTTGCTCACTAAGGGGGATCCAAGTCTGTCGTCTTCAAAGGGAAAAAGTGATTAAGTGATAGCAAGTGATGACAGTCGATTGTTCAAAGGAAAAAGATGCTTAAGGGTGAAAATGCTTACCAAAGGGATTTCGTCCGACAGGAGAGTGGTGAGGTACATCGATGACCGTTGATGGAAGATGTGTTTCTTGATTTCCACCCACCACTTGTCGTATGTCGTGCTCCTTTTGTGGGCGAGCTCCATGACTCCGATGTTGCCAAGGGGTGGACTTTCTATCTTCATCAGCTTGTTCATTGTCAGCCTTGAGTCAATCACCCCTCGAGTTTCAATCTTATCGGCATAGTAACAGCCGATGGGCAGCTGCCCAAGACCCAGTTGTCTTCCAGCCGATGCAGGGTAGTAAAACTCATAAGTCTTTAGCATGTTTCTGCCTTGGTGTATTCCCGTTGGCAGTATGCATGGAGTAAGTGCCATGGTGAAGATTTCTCTACACTTGGGGTATCTATCCGAATTGATCTCATCCAAGTTTAGCTCAATCGGCAATTCAAACGCTGCTCGGTCTTCATAGAAAAACCAAGTTCGATTGTTCCTTGCAAGGCCATCATAGAGAGAAATGAACCACTCGGCTAGTAGGTCACTTGATTGCTTCGATCCAGTATGAGTGGCTGCGGCCTCCCCAAAGGACAAACATCTTCTGGTGGTCACTTCATTCCCTTCGTCATCCTTAATCGGCTCCAAGAGGGGGAAGCAAGCATCGGCAAGCTTTGGCCGACCAGAGACCTTTTGGGTTAACAGCACAAGCCATAGCTGCAGGAACCACCAGGGGCCTCCAGTGCCGATTGTTGTATCAACTGCTATCTGCTATCTTGGTCACTGCTTGGCTTAATGTCTGATAAAGATAGCCGAGGATGAATTTGCCTAGAGGAAGCTTTGTCTTGTTAACCAGGGCTTCGGCTAGTACTTGCCAGTTTGCGGTTGGGCCACAACTAGAGCCATAGAATACAAACTTCTCCAGTCACATCATGAGGAATGCGGCATGCTCCCTAGCATTGATGAACCCAGTCCCCATGTTCATGGCAACATACCCATTCCAGCCTCCAATTGCCTTAGTTTTAAAGGAAAACTGACATTTCTTGTGTAGCCGGTTGGGATTAGCCGATGACATAATATCCAGTCCTGTTATCATGAAGACATCGACTAAGGTTGGGGTCATTGGGCCTTGCTGAAAAAGGAAGGCGTTAAGGGTGTTGTTCCAGAAATAAGTGGCAGCCGATACTAATGGTTCATCATTGGGCATGTCGGCTATTGAAAGGGCCAGGCACTGTGCTATCCCGATTTCCTCCCAATGGCTCTGCTTGCTAGGCTGCATCCTTTTGTACCATGTCGGCTAGGACTTATCAGTTGAAGGCTAGGATTTGAAGGTGCCGCTCCAATGGCCTAAGTTTGGGTTCCTCATCCTATAGGGCACTCTATCGGTTTCGGCTATTATGAACTCAGTAGGGTCCTTGTTGCCGATAGGCCCTAAGAAATATCTCTGGTCGTTGATTAAGCTGGGAATCACTGTTTGGTGCACAAGATGCTACAATCGGGAAAAGGGGCAGATTCAAGATTCAGAAAACCTAGAATTCAGATTTACGGTTAAGAGTGGAAAAAGAAAGGGTTTGGCCGATTGGGCGTACCTCGGGGAACTCGGCGGGAGCAGAGTCCGATGGAGCAACGGGGGCCGCCATTGCCGCAACTGAGGTCGCTAGAGAGGGGGAATCACCGCGGCGGAGTTGCGGAAGCTGAGAGAATCGTCGGAAAGCTCGAGGATGTTTGCTAGTGTTGTGGATTGTGTTGACGGCGTGAGTTGTTCGGTGTGGAAGGGGTGTTATTTGAAGAGTTTTATAACAGTCGAAACAGACTCGACCTAGGGTTGCGCTGGGGATAAGATTGCACAAAATCCGCGATATTATCAATATCACGAACTTGGGGGCATGAGTTGACGACCGAATTTGGTAAACAAATCCCCTAGTTTGAAGCAGAGATTGAAGCGTAATCGGAGGAAACACGCGAACTTTGGAAACAGAGGTCGTATCAGCTAAGTCCGAATCGGCTACGGAGCCAGTCGGCTGAATCCGAGTCGGACCAATATAGCCGATAGCCGATTTTGATCGGGAGTAGAAGGTGGAACCGATTCCGGAAAGAAAGCTTAGAGATAACTATTGGATTCGGTTTTCAAAGTACTTCAAAGATGTTGCCATCTACGGATAAGGTCTTGCAACGACAATTGTATCTTTAAGTTAGGATATTTTGTATAGTTTTCTTTATAGATAATGTCGGTTTGTTTAGAAATATTTGAGATTTAATTTGTACTAGGAATCATGTCTGTTACGGACTCATTGTGTATCCGGGTATAAATATGACCCAAGACCTTGCAAAAAGAACAACACACATCAATACAACTTCGGCGCATTGCCACCCTTTTCGTTTTTACTTTCTTGACGAGTTCTTGCCTCGTTCTCGGGCTGCATCGAGTTTCGATCTCCAGACAAGGTAACTTCTTGTTACAGGTGGTTTGTGTTATTGGGGTTAGTGCTTCCATCATCATGATACTCTGATCCTGATGTTATAAACTGTTTAATATATCATATGCAACATATAATCTAGATCAATGTCTGGATCTATCTCCCAATCGGCTAATATCTTCCTCAAGATAGCAGCCGACAGAGCTAGATCTATAGGTTCATTTAGGTTATATGGCGTATCTACCATCTCGAGGAGTTCTCATTAGTGTAAATAGATCTTGTGCTTCTTTTTATACTTAATGCTGCATCAAATCGACCTATTAAGTCGCTTTTTAGAATCATATAGATCTATTCGGCTCAATGATTACTATTAGAGATAGCATTGGGGTTTCAGCCGGTTTTACCTGTTTTAATTATCTTTTATGTATTATTGCTGCTAGATGTATTAGAACCGCCTTTTATATCAAGATCTTAATCTATTTAAATATACTAAGCCTAGTATCAATCTCTTAAGTCACATTAACAGCCGATTGATCTTGGTTTAGTGTATTTAGTTCAGATTAATATCTTCTTATAAAACATATCAGAGTATTAGCCGATTTACATTAGATCTGCGACATCGACTAAGCTATAAATATACGTAATTAGTATTCTGATGTGTTTTTAGGTATAAGTGATTTATACTATCTCGGTATACTACCGATCTATCCCAATCACTTAGTCTAAATGCACTTTGGAATGGTAATTATATATTATGAATATCTTTAGCCGATCGAGTAGATCTAATTTTAACTTAATCACCTATTCTTTGTTTCTTGTTGGTTATAGGATCAAACCAACAGACACGCCCGTGCAATCACCAAAGACGACCAATTTTGGACCTGCACTGGAGTTAAGCAGACCTCCTAGACGAGCGTGGGAAAGATTCTCATCGAGAGGGCTAAAAATTCGTAAAAATCCAAAAAAAATTCCAAAAAATATGAAATTTCGCCCTATAAATAGGGCATCCACCCCAGCCATTTCTTCTCACTCCAAACTTCTCATCTTGTGCTCTCAAGTGCTCTCTTTGCTCTCAAGTATGCAATTTTTTGATTTTGACAAAATTTGCTCAAATTTTATCAAAAACCAAAATTAGTTTCGTAGATCGGAGAGGTTTGAAGAGCTCACAGTTGGAAAGATGTAAGTGATATTCGTATTTATGTATTATTTGTATTTTGTTTGTGAATTGAATAAATATTCTAAAATTTCTTTATTTCGGTTTAAATTTTCAGAATGGATCCGAACTATCCATACCAGTCGCCTTCGTTCACTTTTGGTGATTTCGACCCAAACAAATTTTGGGGTTTGACGATGCCTCCAAATCGGCTCCAACTTCACCATCTGTGGAGGAGGTACCGGTTCGGACGGCGGCGACGGCTTGAGAAGGATTTTCCGAAACCGCGAGCGAAGGTGTTTCGACACACACCGCTCGAAAAGATCGAGAACCTCCGGTGTGTGGCAGTACTTCAACTTGGTAGACAACATGCCCAATACACTGCGGACAACCAAGAATTGACCGCCCAGTTTGAGCAACTCTACTTAGATCCAGATCAACCCCAAAAGAATTTTGTTAGAATTAGTTGTGACCTTTGAGCTGTACTCTTTTCTTTGTCATGGTTTTCTCAGTTTTCCCTATAAGTTTTTATATGGCAAAGTTTTTAACGAGACAACATGTATCATTGTATCCTATAATGATATAAATATAAATATAGGTCATAACTATTTTTAACATATTCTTTTACAATATTTTAGTAAGTGTAAATTTTTCTTTCAATAATTTCAACATCATGAATCTATTATTTTTAATTTTTCAATATGACAAAAAATATTACTAGACCAATTTTTTTTTCATATTTTCAACATGAGAAAGTCATTGTTTTTTAACCTTTTTTAACTTTTTCTTCAACCTCTTTTTCTACATTCACCGTGCAAACGGGTCGGCCGTGCCGACTGCCCATGGGCCTTGCGCATGACGTGCTAGCACGGGCAACACTGGCGTAGTGGGCCGTGCTTTGAGCCGAGGGCATGGCACGCGGGTCAGCACGGCACGACCCATTTAAGCAACAGTGCCTAAACGGGTCGTGCTGCTCCCATACCCGTGTCGGGCCGGGCCGTGCCGTCCGTTTGACCTACTATACCCTCGCCCTTCCGCGGCCACCCGCTCACGGAACTATAGGTGGCCGGATGGGTGGGCGAGGCGTGCGGCCAGGGCACGATGGTAGTGTGCACCGGCTCGACACGGCACAATGGACCGTGCCGTGCCTGGGCCGGCATGGCACGGCACGAACACTGTTCCGTGCCGGCCCGGGCACGGCACGGCCCACGGGCCGACACGGTAAGCGGGAAGGCATGGCGGCGATGGCGCTAGGCGGCTAGGGTTAGAGTTTAGGGCGGCGGCACGGGGGGCGATGGGGGGAGGCGGCGCGATTCAGTGGCGGAGGGCCGAGGCAGCGCGACGCGGAGATGGAGGGCAGAGGCTCCGCGTCGCGCCGGCGTGGCGCGTAAGACGGAGCGGAGGTGGTGCGCCGGCGTGACGTAGAGGGCGGAGCGAAGGTGGCGCCGGTGTTGATGGCGGAGCAGACCCGGCCGGCGACGACGGCGGCGGCGGCTTAGGATCCGAGGAGGAGCGGACCACGGCGGCGGCGGCCAAGGCGAGGAGAGGCGGAGCGACTCGCGAGCGTGCACCTTGCGAGGTTTCGACCGTGATTTATTTTATTTTTTGGCCCGTGGGCCGGTTTTCGGCACGTGGGCCTTAAGCGTGCCCGGGCTGGCACGATACGGCTCAGCCACCCGTGGGCCGTGCTTGGGCCGGAGGCATCATACGTGAACCGGCATGACACGGCCCGTTAAAGTACCCGTGCTTAAACGGGTCGTGCCACATCCATGCCCATGTCCCGGCTGCCCGTTTGGTCCCCTATACTCGGAACGGTCTGGCAAAGCAACCGAGCGTTCCAGAAAAATCGTCGATTCTCCCGTTGCTCCCGGCGACTCGTCCACTCCGCCCCTGTCATCTCCCCATACGCGGCGTTGAGCTCCTTGCAGCACCCTACGAGGCGCTCCCCGACGGGATCGGCCTCGAGCTCGTTGAATAGCGTCGAAGTCCCCCGACACGGTGAAGACGTTGCGTGCGTCGGCCTCCGCCCGGCGCAGGTGGTGCCCCAGCGTGGCCTCCCGCGGCGCGGTCGAAGAGGTATGCGTCAGTGGAGGCGACTCCGCATTTGAGGCCGACGGCACCAAGCCGATGGTGGTGTCCATGGGGCCATGAGATCAAGCTCGGTCAGATCCGGAAAGAAGGTGGGGTCGAGGAGTAGCCGGGTCTCAGTGCCGCCGCTATCATCTTTCTCCTCTTCTCCTCGCTCTCGCCGGCACCGCCTTCTTCGCCAGCTGCCGCTGCTCTGATCCATGCCGCCGCCGGTTCTATTTCAGACTACAAATTTCGCCATACATACATATTCAGATAGAAAAAAAGCAAACCCCGGCCTTTGTACGCTCGGTGCTCCGACTCCGGCAGCCGGCGGATTTATGCATTTGAGATGGATTATATATTTAGAGGATGATGTCTTCTAAATCTGTCTGTTCATAGTAGAAAGATCAATTTGGTACTTTTTAAGAGGAAATGGATTGGGGGATTTTCGTCTCTGGAATGCATGTTAGGAGCCAAGAAAATATTCACATCGTTTACCCTGTCACTATTTACTCAGCGCATCTGCTGCTTGTTACTCCAATCTCCATTTTTTATTGGTTCTTACTTCAAGACGTGTGCAAAGGTTCAGCCAGTGTCTCTCAGCCACAGCGAGCAGGATGACAAGACATTTGCTCATGGGTGAGAGTGAATTACACTGAAATGTTGGATGCATGTTGATTTTTGGTTTCTATCTAGGTGTTTAGTCTTCTTGATTCATTGTGATTGCC
This sequence comes from Oryza australiensis, assembly GCA_019925245.2. Lineage (NCBI taxonomy): Eukaryota > Viridiplantae > Streptophyta > Magnoliopsida > Poales > Poaceae > Oryza > Oryza australiensis. Next base: position 46,961 of record JAIFGZ020000705.1, read on the forward strand.
AATTTCATCATTGTATGCCTAAGTGGGTTAAATGCAGCATAACATTCATTAAAGTTCTTTTCCCTAAGCGTTTGTTACTGCCATTTTCAGAACTATCTCTATGTATTACCTACCAAAAATGGTTCACCTACATGTTTCCTCAAGTAGTCACGTTCGATGATTTTGACATTTTTGTTTTCTGCAGGTTCAGTTGCTTCAGCAAACGTACCTACATTGCTCTGACGGTCTAAGTGACAAAGAAACAGGCTGGTTTACCCTTCTTGACAAAAATGAACTCAACTGTACCTACCATTACAAGTATTGTTTCTCCGAGTATTATGCCATTGCTAGCCCTTTAGGTCATTAATTTCCTTTGTAGCAACCCAAAACATTGATCAGTCTACCGTAGTGGTGAATAATTATCTATGCTAAGGTCGCTTTAATCATTAATTTCCTTATTACTAACCCAAAATGTTGATCAGTCTACGTCAGTGGTACATGAGTATCTATACTTCACACCCTTTTTGTGCTGCCTGACCAACAACAGCAACAACGGTAGCCCATGTTTATGTCCTTTTTTTTAGAGTCTTGTAGATGCTCCACATCTAACAGATGTTCTGACTTCAGAATGGAGTAAATTGCATTATTTTGACAGTTCTCAGTCAACAAGCTCAGTCCATCGAATTCTAACAAATATTAAATTTACTGTCTCACCCTATATATTTAAAATGCTATATCAGCTGATATATTATATTTTACTAGTAATTTGTCGGTACTAATGCTATGGTACTAATGCTACGGTTATATTTAAGTAGAACCTATGTTATTAAAAATATTCATTTCATTAAAAAAAATTTCAGTAAATTTAATTCAGGTTTGCTTTTGTGATTTTTTAGCAAGATTGCCATATTGATTAGTTGGCAGTTATAGTTAATCTTGCTTTTTTTTCCAAACTAAAGCATCAGATGTCGAAGGACCAAATAGCTGAAATATATAGGAGTTAGCTTATGACCAAATAGCTGAAATATATAGGAGCTAGCTTATGATCCGATACAAAGACAGAAATCTAATTTTATATATCATTATATATTGTCTTCATATATCAGATGTTATCTTACATTGCAATGTGACAAAAGTTACGGATTGCATCAATCGACATATTTAGCATTGACAAAACAAAGCTAGAAATGATCCAGTTTTATATAATCAATCGGTCTTGACTTTTGGGCTAGTAAAAAACTATTGCTATTAGACAGTGGCGGAGGGTCCGGTAGTAGATATGGCCCGTGCCATACCTTGGTCTAGCCAGACCCTCCAGTAGATATGGCCCGTGCCATACCTTGGTCTAGCCCAGACACTCCACTCATCTCTGACGGTCTGCTCCACTCTAGCCCAGCACACGATGTCATGATTACTTTTTTTTTTCCCTCGGCTTTTCTCTTTGACCGAAGTTTTTGCCTTTTGGCTCTTTTTTAAAGATTGTCACAAATAGGCCCCTGACAGTTTTCATTGCAGGAATGGACCTCAAGTTCGGCGTCAATAGTGATGGCATCGAGCTTACACTACTCGATGCTAATGATATTGGCGTCGAGATCTTTGCACCACGTTGGCGCCGAGACTAACGTGGAAGAGCTCAGCGTCAATTAGTGTGGCGCCAAGGTCGGCGCCAATGAGGCTGGCGTCGAGCTCGGTGTCAGACCAGCCTCCTTCCTCATTCTCTCATTCTTTCTTTTCCCCTCTCTCTCGTGTAACTTCTCTTCCTCCTTCGGCCTTGCTTTGGAATCGGCATATTGGACCGTGGAAACTTTGAATCTGAAACGTGGATTTGTTAGAGCAAGGTATCCTCTTTTTTTTCTAGTTTTTTTTCATTAATGTATAAGTCGTATAAGTCGTATTTTTATCATAAAATGGAGCTTTACCTAGGGTGTTTTATGTACTGTTTGATAGTTCTTGTTTGAAACCATAGGATGCTAAGGCGTGGAAAAGCTAACAATTCAAGGTAATATAAATGGTTCTTGTGGTATTATTTGCTATTGTTGTGCATCAAATAAGAAACCATAGGTTGATGGTTTAATGTGTTTTCTGCCTCGTTGAGTTGTAGTTATTGCCCAAAGACCGAAAATGCATTTGACCCATTGTCTTTGCCTAGTGGTGTTCCATTGCCCATGTGGTAGTGTGATGATCCTTGCAAGGTAGCCCAGTCCGATGAAGAGGACACGTCTATGTAGAGGTACTGTATGTGTGCCAATTTTGTGTTTGAGCCTACTCCTCTGCAGCGCCGCATTAACAGGATGGTGAGGATGGTGAGAAACCGATGTTTTCTAATAATTATTTAGCATGTTAATAAGTCATGCACAATTTATTTGTTTTGTGAATATTGTATTTGTTGCAGACCCCTTCACCGCTACGTGATTTTGAGCAGTGGATCAACATCAAGATCAAGCCGGAAGACAAGGAGTAGTTGGAGTATTATTGGTATTTCTTATGACCAGATAAAATCCGCAAGCGCACTGTTGTAGCATTTGGTAGGGTATGGCTGATCAGTCATCAGTGGAGAAAACCTATGGAGATTGGGATCAAGCAACACCCGACGCATAACCACGTCCAAAGTCTGGAATTGACTCTTCATAGTCGATCTTACAAAGTTCTCCCACTGATCTGCACACCCAATTGAGATCATCTTTCTTTGAATGTTGAGAGGGGAACCTAGGTGAAGTACACCCTCAACTTCGATGGCATCATCTTCATGGAAATGTAGCTCCTCCCGAGCCCTACCAACCAACTCATTAAATGTTGGCTTCTCATTGAATATAACAGACACACTTTGCATGTCTACAAACTCCATATATTCATGGCGATATCTTTTCACGGTGCCTCCATGATATATGCTCACTAAGTTGTCCATCTATTAGTTTAACAAAATTTGAAATACAGTTTGTTTAGTCCAAAGTAGTTGAAAGTAGTTGCTACATAGTAGATAATTTCTCGAAACCGTTAAAGTTTTGTAAAGAACTGAAAATTTCTAAAAACTGACCCGTAGGAAATTATTCAATACTAAACTTCATTATCACAATCGGAAATTTTGGTGTATGATCTACCTCCCTAAACCTTCATACACTTGATCGAAGGATGTGATTATTTACGTCGTCGACATAAACGAGACCTCTTTTTCGGTAGTCATGAAAGGTTTCTGTGATTGTCTGTTAGTTTATGATCCAAATTTGGATTGGGCTTTGGGACGCCTTGGCCCGTTTAGTCCACCCTATATATATATCTCTTGTATGCCGTAGAGGGTTTCAACCTCTTATATGTGATTCCCCTACAATTCTGTAAACTCTCCTCATATAGTGAAGATTTGCCGTGTGGCGTCCGTGGTTTTTTCCCGCAAGGGTTTTCCACGTAAAATTCTGTCTCTCGTGTTTGATCTATTTATAACAAGTGGTATCAGAGCCAGATTAGATCTGTTCGCGAGAGAGAAAAAAAAATTACCGTCACCGACGAGTCGCCGATCTACGTCCTCGTGGCAGCAGTGCGCATCCTCTCTGGTCAGTTTGGATTCACCTTGTTGATTCGTGTGTTTTGCTGCTGTTTCCGTCTTGTCAATCGACCCATCCGACGGTGAGATTGTTTTTTCGCCGGCGGGTTAGTCCATCAAAACGGATCTGTGTCACGCGCATACAAACAGGCAGTAGTGCAGCACATACCATCGGCAAAAACAAATCAATTATCGTGCACGGTCAAATCAATGCGCTCGTTCGTGCATCCAGGAATTGATTTTTGGTTGCTTTTGCTACGGCCACACGAAGATTTAGGGTCACACAAGTAACACACCTAGATTATTACTGCATATTATTTTTCTGTTGGTTATTTCTTCTCAATGACTTCTATGAAATATGATATTCCGCTGCTGGATCGTGATACAAGATTCTCACTATGGCAAGTAAAGATGCGTGCTATACTTTCACAAAGTGATTTAGATGATGCACTTGATAAATTTGGGAACAAACAACAAAATGCTTGGACTGATAGAGAAAAGAGGCAAGATCGTAAGGCTTTATCTCAAATTCGTCTTCATTTATCAAATAATATTTTGCAAGAGGTGTTGCAGGAGAAAACTGCCGCTGCCTTATGGTTAAAGCTGGAATCGATATGCATGTCAAAGGATCTTACCAGCAAGATGCACATGAAGATGAAATTATTTTCGCACAAGTTGCAAGATGATGGATCCGTATTGGATCATTTATCAAATTTCAAGGAAATTGTATCTGACCTTGAGTCTATGGAGGTAAAGTTTGAAGATGAGGATTTGGCTCTTATTCTCCTATGTTCCCTTCCACCGTCATTTTTAAATTTCAGAGACACCATCTTATATAGTCGTGATACACTAACTGTTGCTGAAGTTTATGAAGCTTTGCATGCAAAGGAAAAGATGAAATTGATGGTATCTCCTGAAAATTCTAAGTCACATGGTGATGCTTTGTCTGTTCGAGGAAGGTCAAATGAAAGAAAATCAGACAATGGTTCTAATAGCAGAAGTTCAAGTCGTCCTAGGGGACGGTCAAAATCCAGAAGTGGTGAAAAATTCTGCAGGTATTGCAAGAAAAACAACCATGTTATTTCTGAATGTTACAAGTTGAAAAATAAGGAGAAAAGGTATGGCACAAACAAATCAAAAGGTAAATTTGATGACGAAGGTAAAGCGTCTGTTGCTTCTGGTGATAATAACTCAGATAATGCTGATATCCTTGTTGTTTTAGTGGATGTGTTAGCAGAGTGATGAATGGATTATTGATACCGCTGCATCTTTTCATATATGCACTAATAAAAATTGGTTCATCACTTATGAGTCTGTTCAAGGTGCTGGTTATGTTAGGATGGGAGATAATACTCCACGCCCTATTGTTGGAATTGGATCTGTGCAAATTAAAATGTTTGATGGTGTGATCAGGACCTTAACAGAGGTGAGGTATGTTCCAGGTGTGACAAGGAATCTCATTTCTTTGAGTTATCTTGATTCAAAAGGATACAAATATTCTGGTGGCAATGCAATTTTAAAGGTATCAAAAGGTTCTCTTATTGTGATGAAAGGAGATTTGAAATCTGCAAACCTATATCTGCTTCGAGGCACTACTGTTACAGGTGATGCTTATGTGACATTAAAGTCATCTGACGCTTCAAATCTTTGGCACAAGCGTCTTGGTCATATGAGTGAACAAGGTTTGGCGAGAATTAAGCAAAAGAGAACTCCTTCATGGATATAAAGGTGAAAAATTAGACTTTTGTGAGCATTGCATATTTGGTAAGTATAAGAGGGTGAAATTCAATACTTCTGTCCATACTACGAAGATATTCTTGATTATGTACATTCGATTTATGGGGACCGGCTCGTAAGAGGTCTTTAGGAGGTGCTCGTTATATGCTAACAATTATTGATGATTATTCAAGAAAGGTGTGGGCATATTTCTTGAAGCATAAATGGGCGCTTTTCGCATTCAAGGAGTGGAAGATTATGATTGAACGACAAACCGAAAAGAAGGTAAAAGTACTACGTCGATAATGGGATGGAATTCTGTTCTAATGAATTTAATAAGTATTGTAAGTCGAAGGCATTATTAGACATTACACCATTCTGGCACACCTCAACAAAATGGTGTAGCTGAGCGTATGAACAGAACTATCATCTCAAAGGCCCGTTGCATGTTGTCTCATGCAAAGTTGAATAAGTGTTTTTGGGTGAAGCCGCTTCCACGCTTGTTATCTTATTAATCGATCTCCCTCTATTGCTATTGATAAGAAAACTCCAATTGAGGTATGGTCTGGTTCCACTGCCGATTATTCGCAATTGAGAGTTTTTGGTTGCACATATGCTCATGTTGATAATGGTAAATTAGAGCCTAGAGTAATTAAATGCATCTTTCTTGGATATAAATCTGGTGTTAAAGGTTATAAATTATGGAATCCTCGGACTTCAAAGGTCATTATCGGTAGGAATGTTATCTTTAATGAATCTGTCATGTTCTATGATAATCCTCCTCTCCCTTGTTTCCATTGAGGCACAAGAGAAAACAAGTGTGCGGGTGGAGCACCTTGTTGATGTAGAAGATACACCGGATATTGATATTCAAGATGCACCAATTGTGGATGATTCTTCTTCGTTGTTCAGCCACCACAACAATCTATTGCCATTGATGGACCTCGAAGAACTATTAATCCACCTAAAAGATTCATTGAAGAATGTGATGTTGTTTCTTATGCCTTGAATGTTGCGAGAGGAAATTGAAGGTAATGCGAGAACCTTCCAACTATTCGAGACTATTATTTCGCGATCATAAGAATTGGATGATGCGATGCAAGATGAGATGGAGTCACTTAAAAGGAATGGTACTTGGGATTTAGTAAAATTGCCTAAAGAGAAAAAGATCTGTCCATTGTAAATGGATTTTCAAAAGAAAAGAAGCCATTAGCCCCAATGAACCAAGCAAGATATAAGGCAAGATTGGTTGCTAAAGGTTACTGACCAAATTCAGTGTATTGATTATAATGATATCTTTTCCCTGTTGTAAAGCATAGCTCAATTCGCATTCTACTCGGCATTGTTGCTATGCATGATTATGAACTTGAGCAATTAGATGTTAAAACAGCCTTTTTACATGGGGAATTAGAAGAGGACATTTACATGGATCAGCCTGAAGGTTTTATTCCTCCTGGAAAAGAACATTTAGTATGTAAGTTAAAGAAGTCTCTTTATGGCCTAAAACAATCTCCCGAGACAATGGTACAAAAGATTTGATTCTTTTATGCTCTCTCATGGCTTTAAGCGGTCAAGTTATGATATGTGTTTATTTGAAGCCAATTGGTAACTCGTTTATCTTTCTTTTGCTTTATGTGGATGATATGTTAATTGCTGCAAAAGATAAGTCAGAAGTGGCTAAGTTAAAAGCACGGTTAAGTGATGAATTTGAGATGAAAGACCTAGGACCAGCTAAGAAAATTCTTGGTATGGAAATTATCGAGAGATAGAAAATCGATAAATTATACCTCGATCAACGAGGTTACATTGAAAAGGTCCTATGTCGTTTCAACATGCAAAATGCAAAGCCTGTGAGTACTCCTCTAGCTTCACATTTTAAATTATCTTCGTTTTATGCCCGAGTCAAGTGATGATATTGATTATATGTCAAGAATTCCATACTCCAGTGCAATTGGTTCACTAATATATGCTATGGTCTGCACACGTCCTGATTTATCTCATGCATTAAGTATCGTTAGTAGATACATGGCTAATCCTGGTAAAGAGCATTGGAAAGCTGTTCAGTGGATTTTCAGATATCTATGTGGTACTTCGGTGCTTGTCTACGAGTTTGGAAAATCTGGAGAAGGACTTGTTGGTTATGTTGACTCGATTATCTTTGGTGATTTGGATAAAAGGAGATCTCTTACAGATTATGTCTTTACCATTGGTGGTTGTGTTGTTAGTTTGGAAAGCAAGTTTGCAAGCTCGTGGCATTGTCTACTACTGAAGCTGAATATATGGCTATTTCTGAAGCATGTAAAGAAGCTACTTGGTTAAGAGGTTTGTATGCTGAGCTTTGCGGGATTACTTCTTGCATTCCTATATTCTGTGATAGTCAGAGTGCTATTTGCCTTACAAAAGATCAAATGTTTCATGAAAGAACGAAGCATATTGATGTGAGATATCACTATATTCGAGATGTCATTGCTCAAGGTGATGTTAAAGTTTACAAAATCAGCACTCATGATAATCCCGCTGATATGTTAACCAAGTCAATTCCTATAACTAAGTTTGAGCTATGCTCAAGCTTGGTTGGTGTTACGACTTAAATTCTAGTGTTTTTTGACGTCGGTAATATTCATTATTGAAAGGAGATGATTGACAGTTATCTATTTGCTACAAGAGAGAATTTGTCTCAAGGTGGAGTTTGTTAGTTTATGATCCAAATTCGGATTGGGCTTTGGGACGCCTTGGCCCGTTTAGTCCACCCTATATATATATCTCTTGTATGCCGTAGAGGGTTTCAACCTCTTATATGTGATTCCCCTACAATTCTGTAAACTCTCCTCATATAGTGAAGATTTGCCGTGTGGCGTCCGTGGGATTTTCCCGCAAGGGTTTTCCACGTAAAATTCTGTCTCTCGTGTTTGATTTATTTATAACATTGTCGGCCTGGGAAGAAGGCGACTCTGCAGGCGATCACGATCCCAACTCCGGTCTAGGCCACCCCTCCGGCGTCCCTAGCCTGCCGCCGGCGATCCCGCTCTGGGTCCTGGCGCCCTTGCCCCACCTCTCGACGCTCCGTCGCTGGCGGCCACCGCAAATCGTAGGTCAGTCCGTTCCGGGCGCCTATGACCACAGATTGTGTATACCCTCTTTCTCGCTAGGTCTAAGCGCCGCTTAGGTTTTTAGTGTTGGGATTGTTTTCTTGTGCCTGTGTCTTCACACGCAGGTCACAAAGTTTTTCCACCTTGGTTCAGACATTGCCATGGCGACGGGAGGTGGACAACGGGGGCCGAACACGGGATCACACCAGGAGGTAACCCCAAGCGCGAACGTGTCTGACTTGCTTGGATGACTTAACTTAATTAAGCAGGAAGGTGAGGTCGCAGATTTCAGCGACGAGGAAGACGACTCGTAGCCTCAGATCGAATGGGCGGTCGTGGGTATGGTTCTTTCTCCCCTTTCGGTGAATGTTAACACCATACGGGCAACCATGAAGCCGGCATGGGGCAACCCCTTCGGCCTAAAGATCAGAGCAATTAGGGCGAGGGGGGACAACTTGTTCATTGCTGAATTTGGTTCCAAGGTGGATTTGGATAGAGTGTTGGTAGGAACTCCATGGATGGTGGGGAGACATGTTGTGATCCTGAAACCTTATGACGAAAAGCTGGCTGCTGCTGATATCGTGTTTGATCGCTTGGAGATTTGGGCTCGTATACCAAATATCCCTTTGGGCTGGATGAATCAGCATAGGGGTAGTAGGGCTATGAGTTTGCTTGGCCAGGTGGTGAAGATGGATGTGGATGCGGAAGGAAAGGCGAGCCGGGAATTCCTGAGAGGGAGAATAGCCATTGAGATCAATAAACCATTGAAGCACCACGGGGTTCTTCTTCAGACGAACAAGGCCGAGGAGCCGAAGTGGTTTGCAATACAGTATGAAAAACTCCCTTTGTTCTGTTTTGCCTGTGGTGTCATGGGTCACTCCGAGATTGAGTGCCCCAACCCAGCTCCGTGTAATGAGGTGGAGAAGCTTCCTTATGATGTGCAATTGAGAGCAGTGGACGACCGAAAAAGAGAATTCAATCCTTTGCAGGAGCTGCTGCTGCGTCCTTTGGCTCGTCTTTAGCATCAAGGGAATCCTGGGGCAGAGCTAACAACTCTGGTTTTGAACAGAGAACGGGTAAAGGAGGAGATTTTTCTTCCTCAGAGCTGAGGGAAAATAATGAGGAGGTGGAGGTTCAATCCCCTTTGAAGAATGCAAATGTAAAAAGCTCATGTGGATCAGAGTGCTTCGGGCATGAATGCAAGCAGGCAGTTGGTGTTACAGGAAGGAGAGGGAAGTAATCAACAAAAGAAACGAAAATCAAAGATCATGACCCTACCCCAACAACCGTTGATGCTGAGGGCGAGGGGGGGGGGGAATCAGAATGCTATTGTTCTCGTGGGCCTGGTGACCACGCGAGTGTCAGTACTGGATGATATGGTGATGTGCAATGACGGGAAAGGTGAGGAAACGGTGAAGAAACAAAGGAGAGGGAGCCTCTCACAAAATGCAGAATCGGCGGCGACTGCGAGAGGCAGCTCCCGCCGGGCACAATGAAAACCTTATGTTTGAACTGTCGGGGTCTTGGGCGGCCCGAGGCAGTTTGTGAAGTTCGCAGCCTATGTGAGCTACATTGCCCTTGGCTGGTGTTCCTCTCGGAGACCAGGTTCTTTTATAACAATGTGGATGCTTTGGTTCGACAATTTCATTTGTCAGGAGGTGTTGGAGTAGGAACCTTTGGAAGGGGAGGAGGGCTGGCTCTGTAGTGGTCCCGTGAGGTTGAAGTCAAGCTGGAAAGTTATAATGAACTCCATATAGATGTTACAGTGCATTGGATTGCCTCGTCGGAAATTACATGGCGGTTTACGGGTTTCTATGGTGAACCTAAGCGAGAATTACGGCAAAGAAGTTGGGAGCTCCTAAAGCTACTTCAGTCACGAAGTGATTCCCCATGGTTGTGTGCCGGGGATTTCAATGAGGTCATGGAAGCAAATGAGCAGATAGGTGGTCTTGTGCGATCGGAAAGGCAGATGGAAGGTTTCTGTAATGCGGTGGATTGCTGTGGCTTCCTGGACCTAGGATATGTTGGCCTACCTTATACGTGGGATAACAGACAAGAAGGCAGTAAAAACATAAAGGTCAGACTTGATAGGGGGTTGGCAAACTCAGATTTTCTGGATCTTTTTTCGTTGGTGAAGGTGAGGCATATTCAGACCGCAGAGTCTGACCACTGCTGTATAATAGTGGAGTGTTTGCACAGGCAAAATCCGAGGAGTAAGCAGCGAGCTTTCCGGTACGAGAACATGTGGAGACAGGATCCGTCCTACAACCACATGGTGGAAGAGGCATGGGGTAATTTAGACACCCCGACGGGTATGTTGCAGTTGGCGGAAAAACTTGGAAAGGTGGCTGGTACGATGAAAGAATGGGAGCAACTAAATTTTGGCTCGGTAAGGAGGGAATTGGGGAAGCTGCGCCGAGAACTAGAGGTGACTCGAAGAGCATCCATTTGGTCTGGACCAACTCGGTGTGAAAGGAAGCTGATATCCAAAATGTCTGAACTGCTGTCCTGTGAAGAGACTATGGAAAGGCAATGGGCTCGAATTGATTGGCTGCGAGAGGGAGATCGAAACACTGCGTTTTCCAGGCTAGATCAAAGGAAAGGGCCAGAGCTAATAAAATTGCTATGCTGAGAAGGGAGGATGGTGTTGTGGCGACTAAGCAGGAAGAACTAGAATCCACAGCTCTGGATTTCTACTCGAAGCTCTTTACTCGACAGGAGTTTCTTGATTCGGGACTTGTTCTTGAGTATGTCCAGCCAAAAGTATCACAAGCTATGAAGGATGAATTACGGAAACCATATACAGCAGAAGAGGTGCACAAGGTTTTATTCATGACGGGTGCTAATAAGGCCCCGGGTCCTGATGGCCTAACGGCGGGTTTCTATCAATTCCATTGGAATTTACTAGGCCCGGGGATCACAGCAGCAGTTCTGAATTTTCTTAACGGAGGTGAGCTACCACATCAAGTTAATAACACTACTCTGGTTTTAATCCAAAGGTCAAAAACCCGCAGGAGATGAAGCAGTTTCGGCCGATCTCTTTGTGCAACGTTTTGTACAAAATATGTTCGAAGGTTCTGGCCAATAGTCTTCGGGGAATATGTCTCTTTTTTAGTTAAAATTAATGGGGCATTGTCTAGTGCTTTCAGGCCAAGTAGAGGGATACGACAAGGAGATCCGATCTGACCCTACCTGTTCCTGTTGTGTGCGGAAGGGTTTTCTTCTCTTTTGAAGGCTGTCGGCCAGGCTTTCTGTCCAAAGGTGTTCGCGTGAGTATCCATGCCCCATGGATATCGCATCTACTCTTTGCGGATGATTGTATTATTTTCTCAGAAGCATCACAAAGAGGTGTTGCCAGGCTGCAAGGTATTCTGGATACTTAATAGCCGAGGTTCGGGGCAGCGAGTGAATAGAGATTAATCTGCTGTCTTCTTCAGTAAGAACTGTTCGGAGACGGTGAAGGAGGAGGTCAGGCGGGAGCTGGGCATTGAAACTGAGGCTCTATCTGACAAGTATCTCTGGTTGCCTACCGCGGTAGGCAGGTCGACAACAAAGGCCTTTGAGTTCATGTCGACACGGATGAAGAATGTGGTAGGAGGATGGAGTGGTCGACATGCGAGTAGCACTGGGAGGGAAGTCCTCCTGAAGTCCGTCGCACAAGAAGTACCAGCCTTCTCGATGAGTTGTTTTGCTTTGGCAAAAACCACTTGCAACAAGATGAAATCTATAATTGCAAATTATTGGTGGGACGGCTCAAGAGATAATCGCCACATGCACTGGTTGAGCTGGGATAAAATGACTGAACACAAGAGCAAGGGAGGAATGGGCTTCAAGGACCTGGTTCTTTTCAATAAAGCCATGCTTGGAAAACAAGGATGGCGGCTCATCACTAGACCGGACAGTTTGTGTGCAAGAGTACTTAAGGGGAGGTACTTTCAGACCACTGATTTCCTCAACGGTACTCGCAAAAAGCATGCGAGCCAGACCTGGAGAGCGATCTTGGCGGGAAGAGAAGTCTTACTAAAGGGGCTGACTAGAAGGATTGGAGATGGTACTTCTACTGACATTTGGAAGGACAGATGGATACCATTGCATTTTGATGCGAGGCCGCTTACACCGGGGGTTAACCAACAAATTGCGAAGGTGTCAGAACTCATAAACGGTGAAGGACAGTGGAACACAGATTTAATAAAAGATGTCTTCTTCCCGATTGATGCAAAGGCTATCCTACAGATTCCACTGTGTCCAAGTGATGGGGATTGGTGGGCTTGGGAACCAGAAAAACATGGAGAATACTCTGTGAGGTCGGCATATTGGAAACTTTCTCAAAGGGCTACTTTGAGGCCGGTGGATCAAGTGAAACTTATTGGGAGAAGATTTGGAAGCTGGCAGTCCCTTCGAAAGTTCAGGTTTTTTGGTGGCGGGTTATGCATGAGTTTATTCCCACTAGACATATCTTGAACCGACGACACATTGAGCTGGTTGGCTTATGTCAGCGCTGCGAAGCAGATAGGGAGACCATTTTGCATGTGTTTACGGAATGCACTACTGCAGTGATTTTTTGGCGGGAAGTTAAAGCACATACCGGAGTGAAACTGCCTGATCTACATCCCAATACTTGGGCCAGTGATCTTATGTCAGATTCGGTCTGCTTGGCAAAGGACCGAGCCATCTTAATCACTGGATTGTATTCCTTGTGGACACAAAGGAACAATTCCCATCACGGCAAGGGGCAAACTCCTGTACGAGCAGCAGTTCAATGGGCTCTTGATGCTACGTATGACCTGTGGCAGATGTCAAACAATCAGAGCAATGTGGCTAAAGTTGCAGCAAGAGAAAGATGGCGTGCGCCACAAGTCGGCTGGATAAAATGCAATGTCGATTGTGGTTTTGATGCAAGAAATTGCTGGGGAGCGACTGGGGCTGTGCTGAGGGGTTCGGATGGCACTTCCCATGGGGCTAGAGCTGAATGGTACGCCTACGGTCTGGAAAGTTTCGGCAATGTAATTTCTGGGGTCGCAGTCAAGATCGCCAAGCACGATAGGTTAGATGGAGAAGAAGGTTTAGACAGGTTCAGACCCTCTCGTGAGGTAATACCCTACTCCTGTTTCGGTGGATTCGATCCGCCGAGTGTCTTTATTGATCTCGTGTGTCTAAAGCTCTTGCTTATGAAATCGTATGATTCTCTGATATCCCTCAAGGGACGCCCCTTACCCCCCTTATATAGTCTTGGGAGGAGGGCTTACAAATCAGAAACCCTATCTTACTCTAAGTCGGTTTCCTGAATCTTACCAAACCGTGACTATAGGCCGATTGCCTTACCTCTATCGGCAATCGTAACACCCAAGTCATGTTCGGTTTACAGATATGACAGGCGCAATCTATCCCTACCTACAGTCGGATAAGCTTGTCATGTAGATACCCGATTACCATGATCTCCACAGTAGCCCCTGAGTCCTTTTCAGTCGACGAGACAGCTCAACCTCAAACCAAAACAGCACACAGTCAAAAATCTCTTTGACCGAGTGCTTTTGGCGCCGAGTGATTCCATCATCTCTGCCTGAATCTTTCCGAGTGGCTCCAAAGACTGTGAAGGGCTGGAAAATATCTAAAAATTCTCAAAAATAAATATCTAGGCGCATCTCCCGATGCACCTATTTAGTGTAGCCTCCGACTATATGGTTAGTCAAAATCGGACTAAACGTATAGTCAAGAACTATAAAAATCATTCTCATATAGATGCTTAGCTCAAGCTAAAGCAACCTCATTACTCGGCAAGCTTATGCTTATCTCGAGTGAATTTGCCCGAGTCATCTCAGAACAAATAACCCGATCAACCCTCGTGGGTGAAAAGCACTCGGTAAGCTCATGCTTATCCGAGTGGATCTGCCCGAGTCATCCCGGAACAAATATTTTAATCGTCCCTCATGGGAAAACGAGTTTTTTCAATCATATGAAAAATATGACCAAGTTATTAAATAGCTTTTGCCATAACACTGGTCTCAATATATAAAGATCTTCACTAAGGTGAAAAAAATAGCATTGATAAAATCACTTAATCAAATGCTAAAAAACCAAACAGCCCCTGTCATCAAGGCAGCTATAAAAAGCTTCACTGTTGGTCACCTTCCAAGTTGCATCGTGCCAGCTTCTCATGAAGTCAAGCAAACCGCGGTATGAAAGGATTTTCAAAGGTATAGGGCATTCGGACACGTGCATATTGCCAGCGCAAATCTGCTTAAGCTCATCCGCTTAAGTCCCTAAGGACACGCGTCGGGCCACACCTTAACTGGGCCACAGATTCTCTCATGGGCTCGGCCCAATCACAAGAAAACCTAGCGCAACCGTTAAATCTTTCTATAAAGGCTCGAGGTCGTCCCCGCCTCTTCATCTTCCAAAAGATTCCTCTTTTTCGCAAGACTGTTCACCGGTTCACTGCGAAGAACCCTAGACTCGCGCGCTCCCAAATCCATCCATCCAAGAGCTCGCTTCTTGCCACAAACAGCTTCCGCAGCCGATCTTCCAAGATCTCTTGCTCAAATCGCCATCCTTTCCGACCAGATCCACACCACACTCATGGCGGAGGAAAAGAGAATCCCATTTGACCAATGGGCCACATCGGATGCGAGGGAATCTACCCTCAAGGAGATGGTGAAGCACGGCGTGCTTTCCCCAAAGGAGATCGTGGGCTGGCGCCCGGCGGCGGGTGAGGACTTCCCAACCCCGAACACCGGTGAGCTCGTTGTATTCACCTCTTTCTTCTATTGTGGGTTCAGCCTTCCCACCTCCGAGTTCTTCCGGGGGCTTTTAGATTACTATGGTCTCCAGCTCTACCATCTGAACCCCAACTCTATGCTTCACATCGCCCTGTTCATTCATGTATGCGAAGCATTCCTCGGCATCCTTCCCCACTTCCAACTGTTCCGTCGCATGTTTTATCTTAAACCACATCCGAATAAAGACCACCCATGCGTTGTTGGCAGGGCAGGTTTCCAACTCCGCGGATCTCTCCGCAAGGAGTACTTCTCTCTTCCCTTAAAATCTTCCAATAAGGGATGGCACACGGGCTAGTTCTATATTAGCAACCTCGAACCCAGCCTGCCAGCTTTCGTCGGTCTTCCCCCTGTCCCCAGGCCAACTTGGAGCACTGTTCCAGTGGCTCAAGATTGGGACGAGGCCAATAAACTGCTTGCGAAGATCCTAGCGATGAAGCAAAGAGGTCTTCGCGGCGAACAGATCACTCGACACTTCATTAGGTGCCGACTGGCGCCGATCAAAGAACGGTCAAAGCCGGCTTTCGAGTACGAAGGCGGGAAGAACCCCAATCGGGAAGATCAGGATCCACTCAGCTACGAGATCTTGAAGATCCGGATGTACAAGATCTTCTCGACTGGAATTGCAGTTGTGCGTGCCCTCATTCTGCCGGTTCTCCCCTTCAGCATCCACCGGCCTCCTCCTCCGGTAAGCCGACTGGCTGCTTCATAATGTCTTGCAATCTTGATATCTTGTCTCTTAGCGATGTGCGAACTTCTCTTGCAGGAAAATGCTTCTGTTACTTCAAAGCCGTACAAGGTGTCCCACGATGACGCGCCGCGTCGTCCCGCCAAGAAGCCGGCTGGCGGGATCAAGATCCAAAGTGATCCAGTTGGAAAGCGAGCGGCCCCGAGTGAGGACACAAACAAGCGGGTGAGCAAAAGGAGGCTCATCATTGAGGATTCTGACGATGACGTCTCGGCTCCTCCAATCGAGACCCCTCCTCCAAGGCGATCGCCGAGGACGGCGCCGAAGATCCGCCGGTCATCTAGGTGTGCTTCATGACTGAAGTCTGAACTTTCTCGTTAAAAGCTTTCTTTGTCTTCACCCCAGCTGTATTCATTATCGCAGGAGACCCCAGGACATAGATCCTGCCAGGAAAGGTGAGGGGCCGACCCCTGCCGCTGCTCCCGAGGCGCCAAAGCCTGCAGAACCGAAGCCTCGGAGCCCGCATCCGAGCGAGAGCGCTTCGGGCGAAAAACCTTCGTCTCCGAAGAAGGGTGCCCCAAGGAAGGATCCCCCGACCTCCAGCCAAGACGTCCCGGCTGGAAACCAATCGACAGCCGGGAAACCTCAGGCCACGGCTCGGCCAGCCCCGACTGAGGGTCACTCGGCGAAGAGCCAGAGGAAGGAGGCCAGCCGGGCTGTTCCACCTAAGTGCGCAGCCACTGAAGCCGGTGAGTCTTGTATCAGAATCTTCTGTTTGTTCTTTTAGTTTGAATCTTTCATGTCTTCATTTGTTCTTCCTATCTCGCCACACGTGGAGGAAATCCCGTGTTACGTCTTCGAACACAGGTTCCCCAATCAAGATCGAGTGGCGGGACTCGGAGGGCCAAAGGCAGGGCATCGTCCTGGACCGGCAGGCTGAAAGGGAAGAAAGGGATGCCCTTGCCGAAAGCTTGAACGTAGCGACTCGGCTACTCAACGTAAGCCTTAGTCTTTTTCTTTTGTTGTGTTGTCATCCTTTTCTAGTCGGTCACTCTTCAGATTTCATGCGCAGAAGGAGTATTGCCGTTCCATGGCAAAGTCCGAGGTGCTGGAAAAACTTGTTCCTCACCTGAGCTCCTTAGAGGATGTCCAGCGGAAGCTGAAGACTACTCAGGAGGAAGCCGCGTCGAGGGAGGCGGCTTTAAGGAGGGAGATCGCGGAGCTTCGGGAGGCGAACCTCGACCTCCGAGGATCAGTCGGGAGTAAGCTCATCTCTCCGAGTTTCTTCATGGTTCTCATGTTGACCCCGGTTGCTGATGATCTTCTTTACTTGTAGGAAATTCGTCGGAGGTCCATTCGCTCCAAGTTCAGCTGGAGGCAGTCAGCCTCGACAAAGCCGAACTGGAGGCCGAGTTTGAAGGTAAGCCTCTTTGAAGTAACATTCCTTGTGCTACTTTATTTCCGAGTGCTTTGCATGAGTAGATGCTTTTGGCAGCTTACAAGGTTAAGACCCGAGCTCAATATGACGTCTTGCTTGAGCGGGTCAAACAAACCGGAGAGGTCCGGGAAGAGGTCGTCAATGCTGCTGCGCCAATCTTGCTATCCTTGTTCCACCATGGGTCGGATCCAGCTCACTGGACCCAGTTGAAGTCTTTGACAAGCTCAGGCTAGCCCCTGACCAGTATCTAGCCAACATCACTGAAGCCGCCAACATGG
Source organism: Oryza australiensis (assembly GCA_019925245.2). NCBI lineage: Eukaryota > Viridiplantae > Streptophyta > Magnoliopsida > Poales > Poaceae > Oryza > Oryza australiensis. The sequence goes on from JAIFGZ020000705.1 coordinate 64,457, forward strand.
GGGCTGGTCTGGCTCTTGCACAGACCAAGTCCCTTTACCCCCGAGTGGATATCCACTCGGTCGGGGAGGGCTTCGCTGACGGGACCACAGATGAGCAGGCCTTGGATATGCTGAGTGAGGCGCAGGAGTCGGCAAAGAAGATCTCCGTCGATGTAGTGAACAATTTCCCAATTTGATTTATCTTTCGAACATTGTCTTGTAAATGTCGTGTGATCGTGATGCTCTGATGTAGAACTTGTGATATATTTAGTTTATTTATGTTAATGCCTTGATCCGAGTTTTTGTGTGAAATTTCTTAAGTAATTTTCGTCGACTGTCACCAAGCCTAAGCTCGATTAGGTCATCGAAAACTCTCGGTCCTTAGACACCGAACTCAAATCGAAGAACATTAAACAATGATAAACCAAATCATGCACAGAAGTTGATGAGGAAAACTTAAGCTTTATTGACATATGTACAGCCCCCGACTGCTAGCTCAAGAAGTCATCTTGCTTGAGGTTGGCAGTCAAGGAAAACATGAAGCCTTAGTCAAATTAGGCATAAAATCGTCGAAGATGCTCGATGTTCCAGGAGTTCTCCACCATAGATCCGTCTTCATGTTTTAGCCGGTATGCACCGGGCCGAGTCACCTCAGCGATTATGTACGGTCCTTCCCATAAGGGGGATAACTTGTGACGGTCTTTGGTGGTCTGGATCTTGCGTAGAACTAGGTCGCCCACGATGAAAGCTCGTGCCCGAACGTTGCGACTGTGGTATCGCCTGAGCCCTTGAAGATATTTGGCCGACTAGATGAGGGCTGCGTCGCGGGCCTCTTCCAATCAGGTGAGGTCATCCACTCGGTCGGGGTCGTAGCGTTCATCGTTGAAGCTGCGGACTCGGAGGGATTCGTACTCCATCTCGTTTGGCAACATGGCTTCTGCGCCGTAGACCAAAAAGAAGGGAGTTTGGCCGGTAGCCCGACTGGGTGTGGTCCGCAGAGACCATAGGACCGAGGGAAGCTCTTGGACCCACTTGCCCGCGTAAGGGTTTAGACGATCGAACACGCGGGCCTTAATGCCTTGGAGGACCATGCCGTTGACTCGTTCGACTTGTCCATTGCTTTTGGGATGGGCAACTGATGCATAGCAAATCTTGATTCCGAAGTCCTCGCAGAATTCCTTGAAGATGCCTCCCGTGAATTGAGTCCCGTTGTCAGTTATGATTCTGTTTGGGACGCCGAAGCGGTGCACGATGTTGAGGAAAAAATCCCGTGCCTTGTCAGCAGTAATTGTGGCGACCGGCTTGGCTTCAATCCACTTGGAGAACTTGTCGATTGCGACGAAGAGGTGTGTGAATTCTCCTGGAGCTTTCTTGAAGGGGCCGACCATGTCCAAGCCCCATACCGCGAACGGCCGGGATAGTGGGATTGTTTGTAGCTCCGGGCGGGACATGGCTCTGTCGGGCGAAAAATTGGTAGCCTTCACAGGTTCGTACGACTTTGTCCGCGTCGGAGACCGCGGTAAGCCAAAAGAAACCTTGCCTGTAAGCTTTGCCGACCAGAGTGCGTGCTGCCGCGTGGCTTCCGCATATGCCCGAGTGGATGTCTTGAAGTAGCTGCCTCCCTTCCTCGGGTGTGATGCATCTCATTAGGATTCCGGAGGGGCTTCTCTTGTATAAGTTGGAGTCAACCACAATATGCTTGGCAACTACGCCGGACGCGTTCTGCTTCATCCCGGTCTTCTGGCAGCTCTTGCTGGGTTAAGAATTTGATGAGCGGCGTCCTCCAATCGGCGTCAGTCATGGCGACTTCGTTCGCAGCTTGCTCGTTGGAAGTTGTCTTTGCCGTGATGGTTGGTTCATAGAGGTGCTCGACAAAGACGTCTGTTGGGGCAGCTTCGCGCTTGGACCCGAACTGTGCCAACTCATCGGCTGCTTCGTTGTTATGCCTCAAGACGTGTGAGAGTTCGAGCCCGTCAAACTTGTCTTCAAGTTTGCGGACCTGTTGCCGGTAGGCCTCCATGGTGTCGTTTAGGCAGGACCAGTCCTTAATTACTTGGTTGACGACCAGCTGGGAGTCGCCTTTCACGATGAGCCGACGTATTCCGAGTGAAACCACGAGACGAAGTCCGTGTAGCAGAGCTTCGTACTCGGCAATGTTGTGTGAGGCGGAGAAGTGGAGGTGAAGGACGTATCTTAGCCTTTCCTCGGTCGGGGAGATCAGCACAACTCCTGCTCCCAAGCCGGTGATCCTCTTGGATCCGTCGAAGTGCATGGTCCAGTGTTGGAGGTCTTTCCGAGGTACGTTCTCTTGTTGCTCAGTCCACTCGGCCAGGAAATCCGCCAAGGCTTGTGACATTATGGACGTCCTCGCCTTAAAAGTCAAGTCCAACGGCATCAGCTCTAAAGCCCACTTGGCGATGCGTCCGGTCGCCTCCCGGTTGTGGATGACATCGCCGAGTGGGAAAGAAGTGACGACGGTGACCGAGTGACCCTGAAAATAGTGTGCCAATTTCCTCGCGGTTATTAGAGCACCATAGAGTAATTTTTGTACCTGAGGGTAGCGAATTTTGGCTCCTGCCAACACTTCGCTAACAAAGTAGATTGGCCTCTGAATCTTCTGAGCCCGTCCTTCTTCTTCGCGTTCGACCACGAGGACTGTACTAACCACTTGGTGAGTGGCTGAAACGTACAACAGCAAAGGTTCCTGGGGCTGAGGCGAGGCCAGGACGGGCGGCGTTGTAAGGAACTCTTTGAAATCTTCAAAGGCCTTGTTAGCTTCCGCGGTCCACTGGAAGTCGTCTGTCTTCTTTAGCAATTTGAAGAAGGGCATGCCTCGTTCGACGAGTCGAGAGATGAAGCGGCTTAGTGCCGCCATGCAGCCAGTGAGCTTCTGGACGTCCTTCTGGTAACTCGGGGGCTTCATGCTCAAGATGGCGTTGATCTTTTCTGGATTGGCTTCAATGCCGCGATGTGACACCATGAAGCCGAGCAGTTTGCCTGATGGAACGCCGAAGGTGCACTTCTCCGGGTTCAACTTCATTCTGAAGGCTCGGATGTTTGCAAAAGTTGCTTCTAGGTCAACGATCAGGTCTTCTTTCTGCTTGGTCTTGATGACAACATCGTTGATGTAGGCTTCTACGTTCTTGCCGATCTGCGTCTGGAAGCATCTCTGGATCATGCGTTGGTATGTGGCACCGGCATTCTTCAGGCCGAAAGGCATTGTGATGTAGCAGTAGGCCCCAAACGGCGTGATGAAGGATGTCTTCAGGCAGTCGGATTCTTTCAAGCTGATCTGGTGATAGCCCGAGTAGCAATCCAAGAAACTCAGAAGTTGGCAGCCGGCTGTTGAGTCAACGACTTGGTCGATCCGAGGCAGCCCGAATGGATCTTTGGGACAGGCTTTGTTGAGGTCGGTATAGTCAACGCACATACGCCATTGCCCCGTCTTCTTGCGGACCAGGACTGGGTTGGCTAACCAATCGGGATGAAGGACTTCTTTGATGAAGCCGGCAGCCAAGAGCTTTGTGAGCTCTTCCTTGATAGCGTCTTTTCGGTCCTGCGCGAATCTGCGTAATCGTTGTTTTATCGGTTTGGCGTCATCTTTGACGTGCAAAGAGTGCTCGATCACCTCCCTAGGAATTCCAGGCATATCAGATGGTTTCCAAGCAAAAACATCTTTATTATTTTGGAGGAAGGTGACGAGCGCGCTTTCCTATTTGGGATCTAGGTCAGCGCCGATTACAGCAGTTTTCGAGGGATCCGACGGATCAAGGGAGATCTTCTTGGTCTTGGCGTCGCCGGATCCCGATTTGGCTATCTTCTTCGCGGGGACTTCGCCCTCTGCCGAAGTTGATGCAGCCAATCGGACTTCTTGTTGGCCACGTAATCTCTCGCGAGATTGGGCCATGTCGCAGCTCTCCTTATCGCAGGTGAAGGCTTGCTTCACATCGCTGCGAAGAGTGATGACGCCGTTGGGACCCGGCATCTTCATGCAGAGGTAGGTGTAATGTGGGATCGCCATAAACTTGGCGAGCGCAAGCCTTCCGATGATGGCGTGATATGCTGTTTCGAAGTCGGCCACCTCAAAAGTGACGTTCTCCGTTCGAAAGTTCTCTCGGGCCCCGAAGGTGACAGGAGGGAGATGTGCCCGAGTGGTGTAGACGATAGCCCCGGGATGACTCCGTGGAAGGGGGCTGAGCTTGCCTTCGCCCGGCCCTCGTGATCTCGCATCTCATCCATGGTCTTGGCAAACAGGATGTTGAGGGCGCTGCCCCCATCGATGAGGACGCATTTGAGCCTGATGTTGCAGACCACGGGGTCTAGGACGAGTGGATAGCGCCATGGATGAACCACTCGGTCAGGGTGATCCGAGCGGTCAAAAGTGATGGCCACCTCCAACCATCGCAGGTACTGAGGGACTTCGGGTTGAGCCGCATTGACCTCTCGGTCGGTTAGCTTCTATTTCCTCTTGGATTCATAGGCTAGCGACCCCCCGAAGATGTGATTGAGCTCTCCCACTGGGTCTTGGAAAGGTTCGGCGTTCTCAGCCTCGTTGTTTTTCTTGAAGACATCGTTCATTCGGCTTCTTGTTGAGCTATGCCGCGTACTGCTCGGTGAACTGTTTGTAGATGAAGCAGTCCTTAGCCGCGTGCTTATGGTTGGGATGATGGGTGCACTGGGCGTTCATGATGGCGTCGTAGGCGGCGACTCGGGGGCGGCGTTGAGAGTTGGAGGTTGCAGCCACTAGGTCCTCAGATCGGCGTTTGCGATCCTTTTGGGCCTGGTTGTTGCTATTGCCATTATTCTTCTTAGGATTCCGGCTTCCTCCTGCTTGCTTGTCTTCCCTTCTGTCGGGCCGGTCTTGACGGGCGGCCTTGATGACGTCGTTGGATTTGGCGTATGAATTCGCTGTCTCGAACATCTGTTTCACCGTCTTCGGTGGTTTGCACCCAAACTTCCCGATTAGCAGCTCATCACGGACTCCCTTCTGGAAGGCGGCGATGATGATGTCATCGGTGATGTTGGGGATCTTGTTGCGCTTCTCGGAGAAACGACGGATGTAATCCTTCAGAGGCTCGTCCGGCTTCTGGATGACGTTGTATAGATCGAAGTGTGTGCCGGGCCTCTCGAAGGTTCCCTGGAAGTTGGCAATAAAGTGGTCCTCGCTCGCTCCACGAGCCGATTGAGCCTCTTGGCAGCTCGTGAGCCGTTCTGGCGGAGTTGGCGAGGGCCACTGGAAGGTAATTGGCCATAGCTTTGTTGTCGCCACCTGCTGCGCGGATGGCGAGAGTGTAGACGGTAAGCCATTACTCGGGGTCGGTCTCGCCGTCGTACCTTTCAATTCCTGTGGGCTTAAAACCACTCGGCCAATGCACTCGGCGAAGCTCCCGAGTGAAGGCCGGCACTCCATCGTCGCCGCTATCGGGTGATCCCCTCCGATCTTCCCGAGTGCGTCGGTCCCGCTCCTGGTAGCGGCGATCGAGGACTTCTCGTAGATCACTCGGCGGGGTCTTTGGTTGGCTGGTTGGATAGCTGGAGCTGTTGTTGCGGCGGACGCGATGGTGGACGGGTGGACGTCCGTGTCGTTTGTCGCGGGAGTCAGCCGTTTGCTCCTGGTACTTCTGCGTGGACTCGCGGGGTGGGCCTCTTGGCCTTGTTGTCGACCGATCTGGCTCGGGCCTCTTATAGTCTCCGACCTTAGAGGCGGGAGTCGACTTTGTCGGGCGTTTCAGCCACGGACTCGGCCGGCCTTCGTGCCGAGGTGGTGGGGTGGCCGTTAGCCGTGGCTACGCCGATGGTCTTGATCTTGTCGAGTATCGGAGTCACATTGGCGGGTGCCGTCTCCATGATGGTGTCCAAGAGAGTGAGCGCGGCAACAGCGTTCTGCTGTGGCGTTTGGAAGATGTTGGTGTTGCGAACCCGTGTTTGGAGGATGGCCTCCTGGGCGGATCGTCCGGCTGCGCGTAGATCCTGCTTCCTCTTGTCAGCCTCGTCCTTGCGTTGCTTCTCCTCTTCGGCCGTCTTGCGCTCGTGCTCAATCTTGGCTCGCTCTTCTTCAGCAAGCCTCCTGGCCATGGCTGAGTCGGACTCGTCCGGCTCGGCCATGAGGACATCAAAGCACTTCGGCTCATAGTCCTTGCGGCAGTCGGAGTCGTCGGCTTCGTCGAGAGGGATGCCATAGAGGTCGTCGAGCCGGCGGAGCCGAGGTATCCATTGAGCTCCGAAGATGAGCGGGAGCCGAATGACGGGAGGATGACGGCGACCTCCCTTGATCTTGGCTCGCCCGGGTCTGGATCGTTCCAGTCCGAGTCAGAGCTTGGGGATGAGGGTTCCTCCGAGTGGGTCACCCCCGACTCGGGGGAGAGAAGTTTGCTATAGACTTCGGCGGCGTTTGGTAACCCAAACGGCACTGAGAGGTCTTCGTCCGAGTAGATCGTCTCCGTCGGGGAGGAGAGAAGATTGGCGCTGATTTCGGCGATATTCGGTAATCCGAATGGTGCCGAGCGAAGTCCATCGTTGGAGAGAGTAGATTGCATCTTGGTCTTCAAGACGTCGTTGTAGATCTTGGCGCTGTTCGGAAGTCCGAATGGCATCGAGTGGATTTCTCCTTCCGACTGGTCCGAATCCGAGTCGAAGGAGGAATTGTCGACGAAGTAGGTGGCGAAGTCGCCGAATCTTGAAGGGGATCCCATCACGCTTGTCGGCGAGATTGTTGAAGAAGTCTCGACGCGCGGCCCCTACCCGGCGCGCCAACCGCCGAAACTTGGTTTCAGCAATGTAATTTCGGGTCGCAGTCAAGATCGCCAAGCACGATGGGTTAGAAGGAGAAGAAAGGTTTAGACAGGTTCAGGCCCTCTCGTGAGGTAATACCCTACTCCTGTTTTGGTGGATTCGATCCGCCGAGTGTCTTTATTGATCTCGTGTGTCTAAAGCTCTTGCTTATGAAATCGTATGATTCTCTGATATCCCTCAAGGGACGCCCCTTACCCCCCTTATATAGTCTTGGGAGAAGGGCTTACAAATCAGAAACCCTATCTTACTCTAAGTCGGTTTTCTCAATCTTACCAAACTGTGACTATAGGTCGATTGCCTTATCTCTATCGGCAATCGTAACACCCAAGTCATGTTCGGTTTACAGATATGGCAGGCGCAATCTATCCCTACCTCCAGTCGGATAAGCTTGCCATGTAGATACCCGATTACCATGATCTCCACAATCCCCTTGCCATGGAAGCGTTAGCATGCAGAGATTGTCTGATTTTGGCCACAAAATGTGGTGTTCAGTATCTACACCTAGAGACAGATAGCCAAGACCTGGTGAAGCTTTGGGACAATATTGATAGACAGAGATCATATATAACGACCATCTGGAAGGAAATTAGAGATCGCAACTCGACTTTTCTTGCCTTTTCTTTGAGTTATGCCCGAAGAAGCTGTAATAGAATAGCTCACACTTTGGCTAGGGAAGTTTCATATGACACTAGGGTGGTTGAGTGGCATTCAGCTCCACCGTGTTTTTTGCATCTGTTGACCGAGGATTGTAATTCCGGTTCCCCTTAAGTAATTGATTGCCTGAGTCTCAAAAAAATGAGACCTCTTTTTCATGTCAGAGAAGAACTTATAGCGGGACGGTTCATTTTAATCAGTCTAAATCATTATTTTATTCAATGTTCATGTAATACATACTACATCTCAAAAAATATAACTAAGTATCCAACTATATTTTAAATCGTATCGCTAAGTATCCAACTATAGTTATATATCTATATTTCTGTCGCTAACTAAATCAACTAAATATTCACGAAAAAAGATAAAAAAATATAAAATTTACATGGTCGAAAATTTAAACGTTACCTATTCAAAAATAACCTACATTGCATATTTAAATTTAACCTACATTGCATATTTAAAAATAACCTACATTAGATATTTAAATTTTACCTACATTACATTTTTAAAAATAATATACTTTGCATATTTAAATTTTAACTACATTGCATATTCAAATATTACCAACATTGCATACTTTCATATTTAAATTTAACATACATTGCAAAAATTTATAGTTTACCTACTCACGGGAAGGGAGGCGGTCGAGGAGGGCGGGGCGGCCGAGGGCGGGTTGACGGGGGAGGGGCGGCGATGGCTGCCGGCGTAGGGGACGGGACGGTCGGGGCGCGCCCGGCGGGGCACGCCGGGGCTAGGCAGGCGGCCGCACCGGGCTGGCCGGAGGACGGCCGGACGGGCGCGTGACGGGACGGGGCGGCGGGTTTAGGGCACGAGGGCAGCGTCGGCGTCGGGCGGCTAGGCCGAGCAAAAATAGAGGAAGAAGATGGGTCTACTCAGCTGAGCTCGACGCCACGGATGATGGCGCCGAGCTAGGCACCAAGATCTATGACGTCGAGCTTGACGCCATCCTTGACGCCATCCTAATTGGCGCCGAGCTTGGCGTCAAGATCCATGGCGCCGAGGTTGCCATGTTAGCCTCAACGCCGACGTGGCGCAAAGAACTCGACGCCAATACAATTGGGGCCGAGTAGTATAAGCTCGGCGCCATCACTATTGGCATCGAGCTTGGGGTCCATTCCTGCAATGAAAACTATCAGGGGCCTATTTGTGAGAATCTTTGAAAAAGGGTGCCCAAAAGGAAAAAATTCGGCCTCCCCGATCCCCATTTCCCGTCCTGGTGCCGGCCTCCTTGATCCCCACGCGAGCTGCCGCGCTTGGTCCTCCCTGAGTCGCCGAGGCTCGAGCTGTGGGAGCCACTCCGGTCGCGTGAACTACAACCTCTCGGCACCCTCCTCCTCCAATCCTTTACCATAGGCCCATGGCCGGAGGGCCAGCTGCACAGGAGCAGCAGAGCAAGACGCTTCATCACTGTTCACCGACCACGTCGAGGACCGGCAGCTCGACTCCTCATGAGTGCAATCCGAATGTAATCTCCAAAATCATCCAATCTCCCTATCTATTCATTTTGATCTTCGCATCTTTATTGAGCAACAGATATGTGTTTATAATAAGTTCGTTTCATTAGTAAGAAATTGAAGTGACGTGCTAAGGGATAGTTCGTCACACCTCGAAAAAATTTCGTCCTCCATCAGTGCTAATAGAGTATGATACAGCAGCAAGTCAACGGGCCCGTAGGATGGTAGTTAACAAGTTAAACTTCCACGGTTGCAGCTTGAGGCCGATCTCGCCAATGATTACGCGGTAGACCATTTGGAGCTCGGCCTCCATGGCAGTTCCAACACCGTCCCTCCTCAACAGCGCTCCAAGTAACAATAGGATTCAAAATAAATTAGAGTATTAGACCCAAATTTCGGAAGAAAGTGTAGGATTAAACAGGAAATTCATAGTGAACATAAACATACGATTCCTATATATGAACGATTTCAGTGAGACATCCATGCAGAAAGTTTGGCTTAAAATAGAAACGAGTATATAAAAATATTTCTGAGTAGATATTCACAACCCTGTTTAATCTAGTATAGTAGCTATGGTGTTGAATTTGAATTTTGACTCATTCTAGAAAAGCTGTGAAAACACCTCACTATATATATATATATATATAATAGCGTGCGTACTAAATGCTAAAACACATACTCTTTCACTTGCTTGTGAAATCAATTGACAATCTACATGAATCCAGAAAATGCTATATCAAACATTTTCTTCAGCAATACAACCAAATATCTATTTCATCGAATAATATAGCAAAAAAAATATCCTTCAACCAAGGCTTGAATACTCAACCTTCCCCCAAGCCAGATCAAAACAAATAAGCAGGCAAAAAGCAGTAGCAAGATCATCCAAGATATTAACTTAATTACAGAGTAACAGAATCATATAGTCATTTGCACCCAGCAAATCATTTCACTTATGTGAGAAGAAAAGCAGATAAATGCATAGTTATTCCTCTATGTAGTTGGCCATAGGGCTAGATGGATGCCATCACAAAATTAGCGGTGATTTCATCTCAACTCTGAGCAAAGTTCTGAAAAAGATAGAGAACAAATGAGGTATTAATTTCCATCCAGCGCTAACCAATTGAACATGCTAAAACAGTAAACAACAAAAGATCAATTGCTGCAGCACGGCAGTTAGTTTTGGATCAATCGCTGTGCTCTCTTGATAGGATCTTTAGTGATTTAGTGTGGTGACTTGCAAGATAATACAAAGCTATACTTAAGTGATTTAGTGTGGTGATTAAGTGTAAACTTTGTATGCTCCAAGATAACAAAGAAAGGGTGGGTGTACTAATCAACATGTACATATATATGTACATATATTGTGACATGACAGCTCTATGACATGCATAATATATAGGCCACAGTATACCGAAAGCCTTATTTGTGAATTCAGACTTTAGTGGGCAGATTCTTCCATGGATTCGGATGCACAAATAAATCAAGAATAAGTGAGAGCTCAATGCATACATCCAGCAAGCCAGCAAAATACACTAGTACAGAATGCCTAATAGATGGCGGTTCAGAACCCCTTATAGGTGCCGGTTTCAGACCCGACACCTATTGGTCGGCACCAATGACTTTCAATGATCAAAGTCATTGGTGTCGGTTCTTTACCCGGCACCTATTCGGTCGAATAGGTGCAGGTTTTGTATTGAGACCCGGCACCTATTCGGCCTAATAGGTGCCGGTTTTGTATTGAGACTCGGCACCTATTCGACCTAATAGGTGTCAGTTTTTAATTGTGGCCGGCACCTATAAGGCCGAATAGGTGCCGGGTCTCAATACAAAAAGGGCACCTATTTGGCCTAATAGGTGCTGATTCTAATTTCGTACCGACACTCCTCTTGGGGATAATAGGTATCGGTTTTAGTTAAAAACCGGCACCTACTACTCCAAACGCAAAAAAAAAAAACATTTAGCATAAATATTCCATAGCATCAAATTCTGAGTTAAAATTGCACATGTAGCATTAAAAGAAACAACACTTAGCATCAAATTCATTTCTTTTCTGAATATGGTGGTGCCTGCCTGCAACAAAAAGAATTAAAGAAAGATGGATGATGGCCAACAAAAAATGGCCAATAACTGGATCATTTCATTTTGCTATGTTTATACAAAGGCATCCCAAGAAAAAGCACATGCTAGATTGCAGTAGCTGCAAGCTACACAAGCTGTATTTATTCTGAGCTGAGGAGAGTAAACTTGAGCATTCTGAGCTGAGGAGAGTTGAAACCACACATGTCAAATTGCCAATGTGCATGCCTAGGCAAGATCTATCGATATACATGCATGGCCATATGTATGCATAGTCAGAGAATGTATTGTAATGCAATAAAAGGTTTCTTGAAATCCAATAATTAATTTAATGTTTGGTCATTCAGTCATACCTATGAACTTATTGTCATACATGGATGCTACATCACTACGATTGCATTCATACATACATAGCTGTACTAGTACTCGTACAAATGCCAGCATGCATATGCATACATTTATGAGGAGATGATCTATTGACAAGTAGCATATGTGTGTGTATCAAATTTAATTGATAAGATGAACATGTAGCAATTGCAGACCAGCTAGCAAATGGGTTGTTGGATTAAAAACATTTCAGTTCTTGAGGCCCATCTCAAACGCAAGACCCTTGTCCGCTTATTACGGGCACACAACAAAACATACATGGAGTCTTAAACTACATTAGTATCCAGCTGCATACTAGTCCATAATCAGTTTCACACAATTCCAAGCTATAGAATATGCAGAAGTAGTAGTGAGTAGTAGTCAGATGGATGATGGCCAACAAAAAATGGCCAATAACTGGATCATTTCATTTTTCTATGTTTATACAAAGGCATCCCAAGAAAAAGCACCTGTAGCTAACTTTGTGCTATGTTTATACAAGCATGCTAGATTCTGAGCATTCTGAGCTATGTAGCTACCTCAGTAAACTTGAGCATTCTCAGCTGGTACATGGTTTGTTGGTCAAGAATATAAGTTAGATCAAGTTGCCTGCAGCATATACCAGATTTTAAGAATTAGCTGTGAATGAAGAATGAAGTTGTTGGATGACCTCTGAAACATATATAATAACACACTAGCTACCAGATTTTCGTCTATTCTTGTATCTAGCTAGGAACTAATTAATTAAAAGGTGTAGTTTGACAAGGAAGATAGATAGTACTGTACTCTTTTCTTAGCTGGTCATGAAGGGTCAACGCTAGCTAATGTAGACATCATGTATGCATATACATGCATGAGATCAAGATCTACAACAATTCAATATGTTATTTAATCTAATTCCTACATATTTAAAACTAAGTGTGGATTAGGTGCATTGGATAAGGCCATCATGGATCACAGGTCATCTGCATCTTCCTTTGAGATGTACTTGTGCACTACAAATAGCTAGCCTCGCAACCTCTAGATCACTCCATCTCCTCCAGATCACTCCATCCCCTTCTGTTCATTGGCTAATCCTTCTTATATAACTTCATTTCTCCACATAGACAACCACTCACTTCTCTGCAGTGTGATATAAGTATATCAACAAGCTAATTAAGGTGGTGCTTATGAATTCAGAAGAAGTTTCTTTCAATGATCATCATGTTGTTGCAGCAGTAGGGCTGTAGTGCACTGGTGACATGCTGGGAAACAAGCAGCTTGTAAGCCAAGTGAGATGGAGGCTGCAGAGAAGAAGGCAGGGATAGCTAGGTTAATGGCTGGTCATGTGCAGCATCTCCAGCATAGGTCTACCTACCATCTTGGTATGGTAATTTACCACAGCTATATTCATATTTATCGATTAATGGTGGTGGTGGTGTACACTCATATGTACTTGGTGCCTACATATTTTTGGTGTGTCTTATCTTTCCTATAGAAAGCTTGATAATTTATAGTGTAATTTTTGTGTAAATAAGTCCTGTTGCTAAGCTAGTGAACAAAAAAATCAAATCACAAACATAGTACCTCCCAACCTTGCCCCTGTCATGCCATATATATTTATTTTGTAGTGTACATATTATAAATGTGTGATTTTTGCCCTAATTTGGATTGTCTTAGTATTATCCTAATACGGTATCGACATGTCATAGTCACAAATGATGTTACTACATGTACATTAATTTAAAATTATTAATACTCCATGAGAGTTACCATGTACATGTAAAACCCGAAGCTCGAGTATAGAACATAGGAGATATTGCTGGGACTCAGCGTGCCAGTCAACTTCAGCCTGAGACGTGTCCATCAAACCACACGAAGGCGGTGACCAGATGTGTTACACATCTCAGGAGACTTGACAAAAAATCGCTTGAGCTCTACAACATCTCAAATGCTCCAAACTCATACTCATATGAAAACTTTAGTTACACATGCTTACTTGCTGCATACGGGGACAACGACGACGATACCTGCCTCATCCATGCCATCCAGTCGGTGAGATGACCTGTTGCTTTGAGGGTTAAAAATATTAACTAGAGAAACTTAACACATGACTAGATAATTGTTCAAGAAATACAAATAGAAGACATTAACAAAATATATAAACTTAGATCATGTTCGATACAACAATCCAAATAACCGATCTACATGCTTAAAAATGTAAGTACTGCCAAGTAATGCTTAGTCTGCATATCCTTTGCGGTCGATCGACTCTCTAAATTGGCACTAGGGACGCCAGCCTCTCTCGAAACGTGGTATGCGCCGGTCTCTGGGATGACATGTTCGACAATGAATCCGCAGAGTTGTTCAACGAGGGCAAAGCAAACATGTGGCAGCAACTTATTTGTCGTGAGCTTTAATTTCTGCAAATGGAAGGATTGAATATGTGAAAACACACTGTGTTTGGAAACACGTATTTCTGTCTTAACAAAATTGACAAACCTCAGCATCCGTATGTTCGAGTCTTCGGTTTGCAGGAAAGTCCATATAAATTTCATCGCGTAGAACCCACATGTGCTCGTTCCTTGATCCTGACGTTCCACCAAGGGTGGCAGCAAACCTGGAATGTATTTGCACATGGAGCGTGCCGAATACACTCCTTCTTGTACTTCACAAGTGTCTTATTTAGGATGTCAATTACGGATTAAAAATCTTCTCGCGGTTTCCTCAATCCATCCAGAACGACGATCTTGGAATAATTTAAATGGATCACAAGAAGGATCCAGTGGTTCCTGCATACAAAGGGACATGGCAATTAACACCTTAAAGGACAGATGGTAGGTACAACGATAAATGCCACACTTACTTAAAGTTGTAGGGCAGAAGAATCGTATTCATGTCTTGAAGCTTGACAAAGGAGCTGTACAGGTAGTCCAGCACCATTTTTTGGGACGTTGGACCGCCGTCAATCTGTTTGGCATCGACAATCGCTGGATCAAGGAATGCTAATTTGTCATGAGTCGCTCTACATTCAAGCGCTCCCATTCTGCATAAGGAAACAAGTTAGACAACTAAAGGCTAAAAAGGGTATGAACTTAGAAATACTAGTGAGGGGTTCGAGTATGCTTACAATGCCCATATTTGTATTAGCGATACGTCTAGCTCCCTGAGATTGTATAGCTGAAATAATTCCTCAAATGGGACCCAGATTACACCATCCTTAGGATGGAAGTCCTCGTCCATGTAAAACACACCGAACGTCTCCTTATCCTCCTTTGCCATCTGTAGGTACCACTCTTATACCCTTCTCATCTAAGTGCAATTTGCAATGACGTTGCGATATTCGTCAGTGGTCAAAGGACCACCTAACTTGAACTTAGCTATCAAAGGGGCCTTCGCAATATTGTCCACATCAGACAAATTCTTCAGCCCTGCACCTTGCAGAAATTCTTCCTCATTCTTCTTGGTGTCTTTCGTGAATTGTGCATTCAAGTCATGTGCATATCTCAGCATATAGAACATGCTTCCTCACCACAGTATATAGAACCAACAAGGAAAAAAAGGAAGAAACAAAACTCTAAAGGAAATTGGTGTATACTATCAAGGAACAAACATCACGACATCAGGCAAAGAAAGATGACATGGGCGGAGGCCGAGGAACTTACATCGGATTGACGGAGGCCGAGGTCGTAGATCGGGGTCCGGGTTGACGATGCTGATGTGCTTCGCAGCGGGCGATGGAGGCGGTCGGCGGTGGAGGGATGACGCCAGCCGGAGGGTGACGGAGGCAGGCCGGAGAGCAACGGGCGGCGGAGGCGGGCCGGAGGAGGCCGAGGACGCTGGACGATGACGGCGGGCGGAGGACGACAGCGACCGGACGGCGGATGTCGCTGGAGGACAGTGGAGGGCCGGCGGGTGGCTCTGCGGGCGATGGAGGGCGGGCGCGGCTGGGCGCGGGTGGGCGGGCGGCTGATCGGGACGGCCGAGCATTGGAGGGTGGGCCGGTGGCGCTACGGGCGACGGAGGACGGCGAATCTGGACGACACCCCAGATTTGGAGATATATACTTGGCAAATAGGTGTCGATTTTTATGTACAACCGGCACACATTATCCCGAATAGGTAGCGGGTCAAAACAAAAACTGGCACCTATTTCTCCTAATAGGTGTCAGGTTTTATTTGCATCCGACATCTATTTGCCCAAAACCCTAAATTCATTCTGTCATCCCTACCTATTACTTCTTCTTTGGGCAGTAACGAGGGATCAATTGAGATCGATTCAAATTGGACAAAATTCTTGTTTTGAGGAACTCTTGTTTTGAGGAAGCAATGAAACATTGTCTTTTTCCAGTCTCAATAAAAGAGGAAGGAGGGGTGAGGTCCTTACCTGCGAGTGAGGCACGACTTTCTTTTATAATACATCCTACCTGGTTGACGATTGCGTGATCTTAGGTAAATGGTACCACCACTTTCTTGGCGATTAAGAAGTGCAAGGTCAAGTAAAGCAACTAAGACAGTCATTTTCATAGTTTACACGCTTGGCAAGTCAAGAATCTGGCTACCAACAAAACAAAGAAGTAACATAAATCAGTAAAATTTTATGTTCCAAAATCTAAATTTTAAGGACCAAAGATTCATGTTCCAGAATTGATTTTACTGAGGTATTGACATTAAACATTCATTCATTCAGTTCCAAAATTACAGATTCATGTTTATTACAATCAAATGCCAACTTGTAAGTTGATCACTATTACTCCTTCTTCATGATCACTGCGAACATATGGGGCATTCTCCTCGTCTTCGTCTTCTTCACTTTCTTCACCTTCTTCTACATCTGTTGCGAAAGGTGGTAACTCGTCAATTTGATCATAGCCTTCCTTATCGGTGATATTCTCAACTCCAACAATGCTCCGCTTTCCATTGAGAACCACGTGGCGATCAGTCGCTGATGAAGGGTCCTTGACATAGAATACTTATGTTACGGAGTTTGCGAGCACAAAAGGTTCGTCTTGATAATCCACATTGTTTAAGTCCACGATCAACATCCCGTACTTGTCAATTTTCAAACCACATGGAATTTTTACCCATTGACACTGGAAAAGTGGTGCCTTCAGCGGTCCATACTCAAGCTCCCAGATTGCCTCTATATAGCCATAGTAGGTTTGTTTCACACCATTACCGTCGAAGGCATCTATGCGGACACCACTGTTCTGATACTTGCTTTTGGCATCCTGCGTTCTTGTGTAAAATGTATACCCATTAATATCATACCCTTGGAATGAATGAATTGTGCTCGCAGGCCCCCGAGACAAAATGTACAACTGGTCACTATCAGGATTCGCTGCAATGATATGCTTCTATAACCAATCACCAAAATTCAGCCTATGCTACTTAGCGATCCATGCTTCTAATTTGCCCGAGTTCTCGGCTCGGAGTGAGTTGTAATGCACATCAACAAATGGAGCCACCATGATATGCCTACACCGACCACTCTGACCAGCATGCCGACCACTCAAACCATTGATAAGCCTACACCGACCACTCTGCCGACCACTCACGCCTTTGACGGACCAATTACTCATAGTCGAGCTAAGAAGCTACAACAAGAGGTGCATGCGCTACTTTGTGAAATTCATTTTAATATTAATGAGAATTATATACTACCTAAGTCGTATATGTTGCTAATGCTTAGGTTCACCAAAGATGATGCCAAGGATGCACCAAGGATGGACTACAGAGAAGAACCGAGCTCGAGCCAATCCAGCAGGACAGAACCGTCGAAAAGAAACTGCCATAACTTTTGATCCACAAAAGCTATGAAGGTCCATGAGGACTTGTTGGAAAGCTTATTGAGTCTGGTTTCCAATGCTTCAAGTGCCAACCAGTTTGGATGCATCGTTTTTCCTGCCGACCAATTTTAGTGCAGACTGGTCAGAGAGTCAGCAGTCAGCCTGATGGTCAACTTCGTATAATAAACTGTACCAATCTACAATATGTTGTGGTACATGCTGCACATGGTGTGAAAGCTTAGCAAGTTAACTTTCTAACGCAACAAACCGCATGTCATTTGGAGATTCCAAGATGGAGTTATTGCCAAAACATTGAGGACTGCGCAGAAGTCAAACAGTCACGCGGAAACTCTCCAGGAAGGCATCTCGAGGAGGCCCGTTCACATAGTGCATGTTATTTTGTTTAATTCGTGTTTCCACCTATCTAGCAGGGCTGTTGCTAGTATAAATATCCCCTAAACTCATTGTAATGACAGACCATTGATAATTGAAATACAGAACCCCTTTTGTTCAGCTGTGTGCTAACAAACCCTAGAGAGTGTTCTCTACCCCTTTGCTCTTGTGATTTCCTTCGCGGGATTTACAGAAGCGGCGGCTTCATCCGCTCCCAATTGGTGCTCCTACTCCCTTCGAGGTTTCCTCGATTGATTGTAGGCTGTGTTGGTTGGTTCCTTGAGAGTGTGGTTGGGCGAATCCTCGATTCAGGTTGCCGGTTAAAGACGGTGGTTGGCTTCGAGTTTTATTCGTCAGGTTGCACTAGTTATCGCTGCTTGCAGCAAAGTTATCCAGAGTTTGATCCTACGCCGTGAAGATCGGGACATCATATCGTATCATCTGGTATCAGAGCTTCAGTTGCCACGGTAGGATTCTTTACCCTTAGCTACATATATATTCTTGTTCGTCCTATCCACTAAAAAAGCCATAAAAATATTTGCCATAACCCTTTTGTTCAATCTGTAATTCTTGTGAGTTCGGTTGGGTCTCAGTCCATTAGAGTCTTTGTTTTAGTTGCTGATCATATCTCCTTTGTGTGTCCTTTGAGCCTCTTTATATATATCTGAAAATTGCTAAAAAAATCTATAGCCATTATCGTCCTTCGCGTTACCTTTGATCCTATCAAGTTATTGCTACTGGTTGTGCTTTGTTTATATCATAAGTGTGCAAGTGTTATAGCTGATCCCTGTGTTTAGTTCTATATAAAAAAAAGTGTGTAAAAAAAGGAGAAGAAAGAAAAGTTTAAAAAAAATAAAAGTTGAGAAAGTTATTGAAAGATCAGTTTGTTTATATGCACGTGCTGAAAGTTTATCACAACCGGTTGTGCAACCCATCAGCTATCCGTGTTTGGTGCAAAACTTTGGTTGGGTTTGATCGCAACACTTGCATCCCAATCATATTCCTTGTTTGCATCAACTCTGAAATTTCTTTGCGCGTGTGTTTGATCGATTGACATCATTCCATATCCTTTGGTCAGCACTAGGCGGGGAACTTCTAGTTTGGATTGTTACTTAACTTTACAACAGCAAGGATCAGATTGCATGCCTTGTTTAATTAATCCCCACCAAGCTCCACATACAAGCCATCGTAATCGGTATCTATGGTCTTGTATTCGCTTAACCATCACTCTTGTTACCACCACACATTTGTTTCTCTGTAACCGCAGGAATTCATAAGAGCTTTGGTCGGTAAGAGCAGTGAGGTCGTGAGATTCCACATATATTTCTATTCCATATATATTTGTTGCTTTGTTCTCACTAATTTGACAGGAAGATGGATTCCAATGGTGAGATCGATGAATGTGTCACTATGGCACAATTTAATGAACTTCGGCAAAGCATGGAAGAAAAGCAAGATCAATTGACACAAGCTTTCCAGGGCCTTATGAATGAGATCAGAGGGCGTCGTCCTCCTCAAGAAGGAGCCAGCAACCATGGTGGAGATGATGAAGGTAGTGATGGAAGGAGAAAGGGTCGGGGAACCGAAGAGCTGCACATAGCGAGAGGAAGTGGACGAGGTCGGCCGAATGCTAATGAAGAATCTGAAGATGAGGATGATGATAATCATTCTCAGCGCAGTTTTGGTCGCCGACGTCATAGGAGAGATAACCCAGAGGAGAGGTTTGGTAAACTTAAATTTACCATGCCAAAATTTGATGGAGGGTCTGATCCTAAAGACTATTTCACATGGGAGTTGAAGGTGGAAAAGATCTTTCGCATGCATAATTATTCAGAGCAGAAGAAGTTGGCAATGGCATCTCTAGAATTTGATGGATATGCTCTTATTTGGTGGGAGCAACTGCTCCAAGATCGAGAAGAAGAAGGGGAACGTCCTGTTGCAAGTTGGCAAGAAATGAAGAGAGAAATGAGACTTCGATTTGTGCCCAAGCACTATCGACGTGATCTCTTTGATAAGCCGAGAATCCGAGACAAGGAAATTTCTCTGTTGAAGAATATTATAAAGAGATGGAGAAGGCTATGATTCGAGCTAATGTGCATGAAGATGAGGAGCAAACCATTGCACGTTTCATGGCTGGTCTGCATCGCAACATTCAGCGTATTGTTGAGTTTCAGCCGTGCCGACATTTAATTGATTT
This sequence comes from Oryza australiensis, assembly GCA_019925245.2. Taxonomy (NCBI): domain Eukaryota; kingdom Viridiplantae; phylum Streptophyta; class Magnoliopsida; order Poales; family Poaceae; genus Oryza; species Oryza australiensis. Next base: position 84,162 of record JAIFGZ020000705.1, read on the forward strand.
GGTACATCAAGCAACCAAAGCTGAATGTCAACTTCAGCAAGATGCTAAGAGCAGCAAATCCCTGTCATTTGGCACGAGGAATTATTCTGGAGGAAGCAAATCAATCTCCAAGTTTGCTGCTGCACCCTCGTCAAGCAAAAAGTTCAAGCGGAGGTTTGCGTTCCAATATTCAAAATGCTGTTAGTGGGAAGAACACCTGCTGGCCCAAGCATGAGTGCTAAACCAGAAGCATCCACCTCCACTTCAAGTGGGTTCTACAGCCAAGAGTAGTGGTATCCAATGTTTCAAGTGTGGAGGCCGTGGGCATGTAATTAGAGAGTGCCCAAACAATCGGGTGATTCTTGTGAATGACAATGGAGAATTTGATTCAGCTAGTGAAGAAGAAGTTGAGGAAGAGAATGTTGAGGAAGCCCGGGAGGATGAGGAACATACTAGGTGTGATTTTGAGCAAGGTGCTGCTCTTGTGGTGACTCAAATTTTGAGTGTCCAAGTGAAAGAAGCTGAAAATGGACAACGACATAATCTTTTTCGACGAGCAAAAGTGCAAGATAAGGTAGTAAAGGTGATCATTGATGGCGGAAGCTGCCATAATCTTGCTAGTCGTGAGATGGTTGACAAACTTGGTCTAAAGTTGCAGCGACATCCTCATCCCTATCATGTCCAATGGTTGAATGATTCGGGAGATATTAAGATTGTGTATAGAGTAAAAGTACCATTCAAAATTGGCGAATATGTTGACACCGTTGAGTGCGACGTGGATCCCATGTGTGTGTGCCACTTGCTACTTGGTAGGCCTTGGCAATATGATCGCTATACTCAGCACTGTGGGAGGACAAATCAATACACCCTCGAGCTAAAGGGGAGGAAGTTTGTTCTCAAACCTATGACACCACAACAAATAATGGCCGAGCACTTACAAAAGAAATCTGAAGTTGTACCCGTGAGTAGAGAAGATGGAGAGCAAAATAAATTGAGTGACATCCACAAATCGGTGAGTGAGTGCCACAAGCCAAATTTGAGAGACAAAAAGAAAGGAGAGGGAGAGCGCTTAGTTATGCTAGCCACAAAATCGATATGAGAGAAGTGAGTAACAACCCAGATCAAGTGCACTTTGTACTTGTGTACAAAGACATTTTAATTTCACCTAATGACATCACCTCTCTTCCTAGTGTTGTGTCTCATCTTTTGCAGGACTATGAAGATGTTTTTCCAAAGGAGACACCAGCTGGACTACCTCCAATTCGTGGGATTGAGCATCAAATTGATCTCATTCCAGGGGCTGCACTCCCGAACCGACCACCATACCAAAGCAATCCTGAAGAAACAAAGGAGATACAAAGGCAAGTGCAAGAACTTCTTGATAAAGGTTTTGTTCAAGAAAGTTTAAGTCTTTGTGCTGTTCCTGTGATCTTAGTACCTAAGAAAGATGGATCGTGGAGAATGTGTGTTGACTGTAGAGCTATAAATAACATCACTGTTCGCTATCGTCATCCTATTCCACGCTTAGATGACATGCTTGATGAATTGAGTGGCTCCTCAATATTCACTAAAATTGATTTGAGAAGTGGTTACTATCAAATAAGAATGAAAACTGGAGATGAATGGAAAACTGCGTTTAAAACAAAATTTGGGCTGTATGAATGGTTAGTTATGCCTTTTGGATTGACTAATGCTCCTAGCACTTTTATGAGATTAATGAACCATGTCCTGAGAGCTTTCATTGGAAAATTTGTAGTTGTTTACTTTGATGACATCTTGATTTACAGCATGTCGTTTGAAGAGCATATGAATCACATTCGTCAAGTTTTGGATGAGCTCCGAAAGGAGAAATTATTTGCTAATCTTGACAAGTGTAGTTTTTGCACAGACCATGTGGTGTTCCTTGGCTTTATTGTTTCGGGAAAAGGGATAACGGTGGATGAGACCAAGGTAAAAGCTATCAAGGATTGGCCAACTCCTACAAATGTAAGTCGTAAGGAGTTTTCATGGCCTTGCTGGTTTCTATAGGAGATTTGTGAGAGATTTTAGTACCACCGCTGCTCCATTAAATGAATTGACAAAGAAAGGGATTGAATTTAAATGGGGAAACTCACAGGAAAATGCTTTTCAAGAATTAAAGAAACGATTGGACTCGAAGCGCCATTACTTGTTCTACCCGATTTCACTAAAACTTTTGAAGTTGAATGTGATGCTAGTGGGATTGGAATAGGCGGTGTTTTAATGCAGGAAGGAAAACCGTAGCATATTTTAGTGAGAAACGGGAGGTGCTCAACTAAATTATTCTGTGTATGATAAAGAATTGTAAGCTTTGGTGCGTGTACTTGAGACTTGGCGCATTACTTATGGCTGAAAGAATTTATTATCCATTCCGACCATGAAGCTCAAGTACTTGAAAGGACAATCAAAACTGAACCGTCGCCATGCCAAATGGGTTGAGTTCATTGAAACGTTTCTGTAACATCCTGAAAATCGAAGAAACCAAAATCGGAACGTAAAAATCGGAACTTTCAAAAACCTTCGCTTGTTGCTTCTTTCTCGGGTTGTTGCTTCTTATTTGCCACTCACTTGCATAAATTTAGACGTGATCGATTTTCCTTTCGGTGTTTTTGGATAATTTGGAGTTGTCGAAATGAAAGATGCGAAAGTCCGTATCGGGGGTTTTCAAAAAGAAATCGGGAAAGCGCGGATTTATGAAAACGTTTTGGGAAATATAAAATAAAATTTTTGGTTGGGAGAAGATAAATTAAGACACAAAATAAATAATAAAATTCGCGGGAGTCGTACTCGAAATCCGGGAAAGTTTTGGAAAAATATAGGGGAGGATATTGAAATTTGAAAAAAATGGGGATTTTAAAATAAATAAATATGAAAGAATATTGTGGGAAAATAAAAGTGGAGAAAAGTTGGGAATATTATATTAAAAATTATTTTTGAATTATATGAATTTATTTTGGAATTTTTAGAAGGAAGGAAAATGGAAATTGGAAATTAAAATTGAAAATCAGGAAAAATCAAAAATTTCATTGTTCATATTGCGCCAGGTGTTCGACGTCGTACCGGCCCGCCCCGCGCGCGCATGCCACGCGCCGCGCGCGCCGCGCGCGCGCCTACCCACGCGCGCCACGCGCCGCGCGGAACGCGCGCCATGTGCCGCACGCGCGCCGCCGCCGCGCCGGACCCGCGCTCCCGCGCGCCGCGCCGCGCCACGCGCGCGCGCGCGCACGCGCCATACCGGCCCCGCACACCGCGCCCGCGACCGCGCCGCCACGCGTGCGCCGCTGCTCGGCCCGCCGCCGCGCCGCGCCCTCGCGCGCCCGCGCCCGTGCCGGACCCCGCCGCGCTCGCCAAGTGTTGCCGCGCTCCCCGGCCCCGTGCGCACCCGCGTCCGCGCGCCCGGCCCCGCTCCTCGCGCCACCGCGTGGCAGCCGCCGCGCCGCCCCCTTTTCTCTCCCGTTTTCTCTCTCCGCCGCACCTATATATAGGCCGGAGCCCTCCATTTTCTCCCACACCGTCGCCGCCTCCTTCTCCCCTCCCGAGCCTCGCCGGCCCTAGCCGCCCCACCGGTGTGCCGCCGCCTCTCCTCGCCATTGCCGCCGCCACCGGTAAGTCCCCGAGCCGCTGCCCCTTTCCTCACGCGGCGCGGCCTCCGGCCGAGCAGAGGAGAAGGAGGGCCCGGTCGAACACCTTGAGGCCCAATGAATAGTGCGAAGAGAAAAAAGAAAAGAAAAAAAAGAAAAAAAAGAAAAATAAGGGGAAAAATTAGGAAAAATTTTAGAAAATTTGGGAAAATATTTTGGGAAGACTTGAGTAAAATTTTGGGCAAAAATAAATTATTTTCTTGCATGTTTTCTCGGTGCAAAGTTTAAAAATCGAAATCGGACTTTTCCGAAATTTCGGTTCGCGTCGTTTTAAATCCGGACTCCGTTTAATTCTTTCTCGCCATTTAAATATGCTTCTCTTTTGTGCTCAAACCTTTAAAACCTCGAGTACGAATTCCTCCGCTGACGTTTCCAAATCTAATTTCTCAAATAATTACGATCGCCGTCTTTGCGAAAACCCTAGGACATCGACTCGATTCCAAAACTCGGATTTTTCCTAAGAGACCCTTGTCCTAACTCAAGTAGAATTTTAGGCAAAACCTTTGGAGTTGTTTTCATGGCTTTTATGGTTCTTTTCGATCTCTCGATATTTTATTGAATTCTAATTGAATTCAATTTATCTTTCGCACGTACGGGTAGCACTGAAGAAACCGACATCGCCCCCGTTGAAGATACCACCCCTCAAGCGTGCGAGCAAGGCAAGTCATCACACTCTTTGAACATATTGATCCTACTTTGTGAAATGATGTTGATTCCAAATTACAAATTGCATGCTTTACACAAACAGTACCTATGCTTGATATACCCAGCTTTGATATTGATCACCATTAGAATTTATTCTTTGTAACCTTCGATGTGATATAACCGGAGGCTAACTTCGGTAAAAATGCTTAGCCCTGCTTACACTAGATCCCTGCATACTCATGATTTTGCAAGAAAGCTTTGTGCTCGGGCAACTACCTTAAGGGAGGTAGTTGAAATACGACCTGTGGAGACATGAGCGCCACATGGCCATGAGAATGTTGAACTAAGTTCGATGAAAATTGAAAATGCTATACAAATGTTTTAGACTGGGGCGGTTGGATGATAAGGGTGGATTCCGGAAAAAGGCAAGTGCCGACCCTGGTCAACTAAGGACCGAGCCATGAGATAGCCGGGAAACGAGCCAGTACAACCGTACTTCTCGAATGGGTATAGACCTAGCTGACTAGATAGCCGAGCGGAGGCAGTATCCTTGCATAGATGGTTCTCTATGATGTGGTTATGTGATGAGAATGAGGCTGCGGCCTTTGTTGTGAATGGTGGAATTAAATCGATATTAACTAAACTTAAAGATTGAGGAAGTTTTCCCTTACCCCGGGTGCGCCAGAACTCCTCTCACTGCTAGAAAAGGACGGCTAGAGTGCATGAGGGCTTAAGTTCATGGAGCGGGTACTGCCAAAGCAAGGTTATCGAAAGGCTTTGCCGTGACTGTCTCATGAGTTGGGACGTAGGCTCATTTGTTGGGCTGTCGCGGAGTACGGGTAAAGTGTACATCCACTGCAGTGTGAGTGAATCAATCTATTCGAATAGCCGTGCTCGCGGATATTGAGCATCGTGACAAGACTTTCGCTTGGCTAGACTTTAAACTTAAAAGCTGTTGGGATGGGTTTGCATGATGATTTCATTGGTGGACCAACTTCTCGAGATGCGAGAAGGGGTGGGTTCCCGAAAATCATGACGAATCGGAGGCGGGAAGCCATCCTTGGAATCACAATGGATGGTAGACGAACCGTCGGACCGATGAACTATGGAACTAAAACTTGTCGGCTAGTTGTTAGGCTTGTGAAAAGAATTGTGAAAATGGGCTTTATGCAAAAGAAACTCCAGCCATTCCTTGAATAACCCTATCATGTGCATCAATTCCGTGTTGGCTTGCTGAGTACGGTTGGTACTCACCCTTGCTATACGCACAAACCTTCAGCTGATGGGAATGGAGAACCGGAGGATCCTTACGCGTACTACCGGGAGGGTGAAGGAACGATGGCGCATACTAGATCTTAGCTCCGGTCGTTGCTCGTGGCAAATGACATGCCGCGCCTCTATTCCGCCGCCGTATCTAATTTCGCTTTGGTGTTGTATCCGGACCATGAGGTCCTGTGTGTTGAACATTGCCTTCGGGCCTATTGATGTAATAATGTCGATGTAAGACTATTCGTGCATGTGCACCTGATTATCCAGTACTGTATTCGTGGGTACCAACTACTCGATCCAGGGAAATGGTACTAAGAACACGAAAGATTCCCGTCTCAAAGACGGGGTCCACGAGCCGGTATCGAGCCATGCGACCGTAGGCTAAGACCAAATGGCGCCCTACCCCGACTAGTTGGCTAAAGGGAAATATCCCTACATAGGATCATTTTTAAACTATTATTTCCGAAAATACAAATATACCTTTTCTACATCTGTATTTCCTTTTATTTACCAAATAATTATAATGATAGCTCTCTCCCTCTAACCCTAAGTTGCCTTCAAAAGCAGATGTCGAACCATGACGGAGCCTGGGAGATCGCCATCCCACGAGACGATGGGTTTGTGGCACAGCTTCAGTCCTTGCTGTGGTGTTTAAGATACCCGGAACCACCCACCTACCAAATCAAAAGGCATGGCTCCGAAGGATATCCAGCTTGGGAGGCGGCCGTTTCCGTGGAAGCCCGCATGGGAAGTGAAACATCTTTTTGCTTCCACACCCGCTATCACCGGGATTTAGCGGAAGCAGCTATCCAAGATGCGGCCCGCGAAGCATTTCTTCGCCTTAACGCGATACATCGTGCTGAACTCACGGTGACAGAGTTCATGCACCATCCCTATCGCGAGGAAGGCAACCCAGTTTGCACCGTGGAGGCCACCCCTGCTGCTACAACCCGATGGTCACACGTCTATCACGCTGGGCGAAGACTGTTAGTGATATGCCCTAGAGGCAACATGAAGATGTTGGATATCACGTCAATGTTTATGTATAAATGAATAAAGTGTTATTCGGTTCCATGAAATAGACATCTTGTATTGATCAATAAGTACGTGACTTATTTATGAGACTCGATATGTATGAATCTATTTCTAAACGATCCCGATCATATGTCATATTGTTGGAACAAATATGATTCTAAGATCGACATGTTTATTGATTGATGATCATGTCTCATAGATCATGGGCATGGAGATACCAAATCAATAAACATGGACATATGTGTTAGAGAACACATTGTTGGATAGACCCACCATGAGACACTACAGAATTAATGTGCCATTAGTTGGTCTCAGGTAGTGTTGGTACAAAGTCCTTAGACCCGAGATCACCATGGATTCCAACATGTGTAGTAGCCTACTTTGGGACTACCAAACGCTATTCCGTAATGGGGTAGTTATAAAGGTAGTTTTCGGGTTTGCTATGAAACATGGAGTGGGATGTGAGTGATCAAGATGGAATTTGTCCCTCCTTTGGAGAGATATCTCGGGCCCCTCGAGGTAATGGATTATGGAAATGCATGGCCATGCTAAGTTGATTGAGGAGTCAATCAATGGACGGATAATCCAATACGGTTCGAGTGAATGGTTAAGCTATTAAAGGGATGGCACACATCTTGCCTATAGCTTAATTGGTATCGTGAGGCAAAGGGATTTGTGTACACATTACAGGTTCGAGCCGATATTATATTCTTGTATACTATGGTGTCAATATGTGCTGCTAGGCGCCGCGTGACGGGTCGGTGAGTTGGACTCGAGCCGACGATCGGCTAAGCTAGACTATAGCCGAAACCGAGTATACCTGAACCTACTGGTCGCACGCTTAAGGGGATAAGAACAGGCATTCGAGTTGGACTCGAACGGCTCGATCGGATAGGGATCCGATCGGATAGAGTCCTATGGGCTTACGACGTATGGGCGGCCAACTCTATGAGATACGGATGAGATCCGATTCAAAATAGAGTCCTAATCGGCCACTAGTCCCGGTTGGCCAACTCTATATAAAGGAGGGAGGGGTGGAGAGCTGCGGCACGTCAATTGCATCGCGTGCAACGAGTCGCCGAGATCAATCTCCACGGAAACCCTCTTTCGAGCCAAACCCTAGCCTTGCATCGCGTGCTAGCACACGGGTGTTCGGCGTTCGTCCCGGACGTGTGGATACCGGTAGAGCACCGCTACGTTGCACGCCTGTCTCATCGGCTTTGGGTGAATCGGCTGCGGTCGAGCGCATCGGAGCGAGGCGCGAGAACACAGTCGGACGACTCGGATCGGCTACGACATCTGCGAATCGGCTGATTGGCGAATCGGCTGTCCCCGGGCATCTGTCGGCTTGCGAGAATCGGCTACACTGTTCCGGATCGGATTGCCCGATTGGCTATTCCGCGCACTCTACTCCAATCGGTAACGATCTATCGGCCCTTACTTGCAAGTGTTCCTGGTTTGCGCGGTAAAAAGTTTTTGTTTTCGGCTAGCGTAGCCTCCGCGTAACCCTTCGTGGTATCGAGCTAATCTTGCTTAGTTCGGGTTTTAGATTGGATCTGGAACAAGTTTTGCGCATGGGTTGATTAGATCAATCGGTTTTACGGGATCTTTTGAGGAGAGTTGATGGTAATTGCGTTCCTTGATAGTGTATCGGAACGGCGTAATGTGATTACGTCGAAGCAATTTCCATATAATTCGGTTTGAGTCGGCTTCGAGATAGCGTTCCTTGATAGTGTATCGAACGGTATAATGTGATTATGCCGAAGCTATCTCGTAGTCCGATCTTGTTAGCTGCCTCGTGCCTACGCAAACAATCTCCCTTGATAGTGTATCGGGACGGCATAATATGATTACGCCGATATGGTTTCCGTAAGCGATTTCATAGATTGGATCTATGAATTTCGTGTGGTGTTCGGCGCTGCCCGAAGCCCCGCGAGGGGCGGCTTCCCCTCGACCCCCTCGACCACCGTGTGCGTACCCCCTTATAGGTCGTCTCGGTGCCGTATCTCCGCGATAGGTAGAAAACGTTTCTACGCCTAACTTGTTTTTGCGAGAGAATGCTTTGAGATGGTATGGCCCTATTGTATGTATGAGATGCATGTGATGCATGTAATATTCTTTCATATGTGCAATCCCCGTAATATTCTTTCGACGTGCAATGCTTGTAATATTCTTTCACGACCTGCGAGTCGATGTAATCTTCAATTAGAGCTTCTATAGTAGTAGCTTAGTTTGAAGAAATCAAGCATTCGGCACTCGAAAGAACGGTGATGAAGATGGAGATCCTCTACACCGGCATGGAGATGGAGATCACCATGTGAAGGGGGCCATACTATTTCACTATATGCTATTCTTCTTCCTTTCATATGTGATATGTTTGTTTGATAGGATAGCATCCTCGCAAAATTAAGTAGTTATGATGCCCTTCCAAATGTTGCACCCGTCACCGTTATGCTCGTCAATGGTGGGTCTGCCAAAGCAGAGTGCCATTCTCTATCATAACACGAGGGGGTATATGTCAGACATATACATGCAGGAGCATTTGGTTTACTTAACAAGGCTATCAAAACAGTTTTGGGCCTTGGGGCATAGGTTGGCGCCGGGGCATGGAGATGCCACACCAACAACAAGAGTCACATAGAGATGTGATTAGCAAGGTGTTGCTTACCGATGTTACTAATTTTCTAGCAGTGATGCCAAAGCTCACTAGAAAATTAACTAACATGTGGATCTTGACCCAATACGTAACCTAGAGGGAAGGTGGAAAATACGTAATGGGAGTCTTATGTTAAATTGTTTAACAAAAGACATAACATAAACATTGTGCTAAACTTTGTTTTTCGTTTAGAATAAATGGCGGCTAATACTACACCCAAGTACCTTTAATTTGCGATCTATTCTTGAAAAGGAAAAATTAAATGGAACAAACTTTATGGATTGGTATCGCAACTTGAGAATTGTTCTCAAGCAAGAGCGTAAGGAGTACGTTCTTGAAGTACCCTATCCCGAGGATTTGCCAAATAATGCCACGCAACCGCACGGAGGGCTTATGAGAAGCACACTAATGATGCCCTAGATATAAGCTGTCTCATGCTTGCTACAATGTCCCCGAGCTTCGAAGCAATATGAGAGCAGCGATGCTCACACTATTATTCGGGGACTGCGTGGCATGTTTGAGAACCAAGCACGGGCCGAGAGGTTTAACACCTCAAAGTCCTTGTTTGCGTGCAGAGCTTGTTGAGGGGAATCCCGTCGTCCGCATGTGATAAAGATGATTGGCTATATCGAGAGTCCGGAAAACTAGGTTTTCCCCTTAGCCAAGAGTTGGCTACGATGTGATTCTCCCGCCGCTCCCTCCGAGCTTTGAGCCATTCATATTAAATTATCACATGAACAATATGGATAGGACCTTGGCTGAATTGCATGGGATGCTAAAGACAAGAGGAGAGTATCCAGAAAAACGGTCATCATGTGATGATGATGCAGAAGGCAAAGCGCAAACCACCTGTCAAGAAACTTTGCACCAAGAGGAAGTTAACTCCCGATGAGATCGCGAGTGCCTCCAATGCAAGGAAGGGCAAGAAGGGTCGGCGGCATCGATGCCGTTTGCTTCTATTGCAAGGAGACAGGCCACTGGAAGAGGAACCGCAAGAAGTACATGGAGGATCTCAAAAAGAAGCAAAGTACGACTTACGCTTCAGGTATTAATGTTATAGACATTAATCTTGCTACTTCACCTACCGACTCTTGGGTATTTGATACCGGATCGTAGCTCATATTTGCAAATCGTTGCGGGAATGAGAAGAAGTAGAGGCTTGAGAAGGGGAGAGGTGAACCTGCGCGTCGGCAATGGAGCAAGCGTTGCTACGCTTCTTGTCGGCACGAGTACCACTTCATCTACCTTCGGGATTAGTTTTGGAATTAAATAATTGTTATTGTGTTCCAACACTATGTCAAAACGTTATTTCCGCTTCATGTTTGCAAGCGGAAGGATATGATTTTAGATCAATGAACAATGGTTGTTCAATATATCTCGAGATATGTTCTATTTTCATGCTCCATTGGTGAATGGATTATACGTTTTGAATCTTGAAGCATCTCCCATCTATAACATTAATACGAAAGGCAACTCTCTAATGATATAAACCCCACGTTTATCGGCATTGTCGCTTAGGCCATATAAATAAGAAACGCATGGAGAAGCTCCATAAGGATGGATTGCTTCACTCTTTTGATTTTGAATCATTTGAGACATGTGAGTCTTGTTTACTTGGTAAGATGACAAAGGCACCTTTCACGGGACACAGTGAAAGAGCAAGTGACTTGTTGGTGAAGGGTTACGCGGAAGCTACGCTAGCCGAAAACAAAAATTTCTACCGCGCAAACCAGGAACACTTGCAAGTAAGGGCCGATAGATCGTTACCGATTGGAGTGTGCAGCAGAAACACCAATCGGGGCTATCCGATCCAACAACGGTGTAGCTGATTCTCGCAAGCCGACGGCCGATACCCGGGGACAGCCGATTCGCCAATCAACCGATTCACGAGATGCCGTAGCCGATCCGAAGCCAATCAACGCGCGCAACGTAGCAGCGCCTCTACCGGTATCCACACGTCCGGGGACAAAACGCCGTACACCCGTGTGCTAGCACGCGATGCAAGGCTAGGGTTTGGCTCGAAAGTGGGGAGGGTTTCCGTGGAGATTGATCTCGGCGACTTCGTTGCACGCGATGCAATTGACATACCGCAACTCTCCACCCCTCCCTCCTTTATATAGAGTTGGCCGGCTGGGACTAGTGGCCGATTAGGACTCTATTTTGAATCGGATCTCATCCGTATCTCATAGAGTTGGCCGCCCATACGTCGTAAGCCCATAGGACTCTATCCGATCGGATCCCTATCCGATCGAGCCGTATCCGAGTCCAACTCGAATGCCTGTTCTTATCCCCTTAAGCGTGCGACCACGTAGGTTCGGTATACTCGGTTTCGGCTATAGTCTAACTTAGCCGATCGTCGGCTCGAGTCTAACTCCCGACTGTCAACGCGGCGCCTAGCAGCACATATTGACACCATAGTATACAAGAATAATATCGGCTCTGAACCTGTAATGTGTACACAAATCCCTTTGCCTCACGATACCAGTTAAGCTATAGGCAAGATGTGTGCCATCCCTTCAATAGCTTAACCATTCACTCGAACCGTATTGGATTATCTGTCTGTTGATTGACTCCTCAATCAACTTAGCATGGCCATGCATTTCCATAATCCATTACCTCGAGGGGCCCAGAGATATCTCTCCAAAGGAGGGGCAAATTCCATCTTGATCACTCATATCCCACTCCATGTTTCATAGCAAACCCGAAAACTACCTTTATAACTACCCAGTTACGGAATAGCGTTTGGTAGTCCCAAAGTAGGCTACTACACATGTTGGAATCCATGGTGATCTCAGGTCTAAGGACTTTGTACCAACACTACACGAGACCAACTAATGGCACATTAATTCCTGTAGTGTCTCATGGTGGGTCTATCCAACAATGTGTTCTCCAACACATATGTCCATGTTTATTGATTTGGTATCTCCATACCCATGATCTATGAGACATGATCATCAATCAATAAACATGCCGATCTTAGAATCATATTTGTTCCAACAATATGACATATGATCGAGGATCGTTTAGAAATAGATTCATACGTAAAGAGTCTCATAAATAAGTCACGTACTTATTGATCAATACAAGATGTCTATTTCATGGAACCGAATAACACTTTATTCATTTATACATAAACATTGACGTGATATCCAACATCTCCATGTTGCCTCTAGGGCATATCACTAACAATCTCCCACTTGCACTAGAGTCAATCATGTAAGTATCTAATACCCATTGCTCTTGTGTGCGCCTCATGCTTCGGTGAGGGAGAGGTTTTGTCGGCGGATCGGCTATGTTGAGATCCGTGTGCACTTTGCATATCTTGACATCACCTCTGTCCACAATCTCGCGGATGAGATGATATCGCCGAAGTATGTGTTTGGACTTCCGATGTGACCTCGGCTCCTTGGCTTGCGCAATGGCTCCACTATTGTCACAATAGAGAGACATTGGACCAGTCGTACTAGTCATCACACCAAGCTCGAAACGAATTTCTTGATCCAAACACCTCCTTTGCAGCTTCCGAAGCAGCAATGTACTCGGCCTCCGTTGTAGAATCAGCAACAGTATCCTGCTTGGAACTCTTCTGACTGCGCCTCCGTTCGGGCGAACACGAACCCAGATTGTGATCTATAATCATTCTTGTCTGTTTGGAAGCTAGCATCGGTGTAACCACTTACAACGAGCTCTTCTTCACCTCCATAGACTAGGAACATATCCTTAGTTCTTCTCAAGTACTTAAGGATATTCTTTACGGCAGATCCAGTGACCTTCACCTGGATCGGCGGTATCTGCTCGTAGCACTCAAAGCGTACGAGACATGGGCGTGTACAAAGCATGGCATACATGATGGATCCAATTGCCGAAGCATATGGAACCATACCCATCTTATTCCGCTCATCATGTGTCCGAGGACACCGATTCTTGCTAAGATTAATGCCATGTGACATGGGCAAGAAACCTTTCTTGGAATCATGCATGTTGAACCTTTTCAACACCTTGTCAATGTATGTACTTTGGCTTAATCCAATTAGCCTCTTGGATCTATCTCTATAGATCCGAATGCCTAATATATATGCTTGCCTCCCCTAAGTCTTTCATGGAAAAACTATTTTTCAATGAAGACTTGACGGATTCAAGCATAGGGATATCATTTCCAATCGGTAATATGTCATCCACATATAAGATTAGAAATACAATTGCGCTCCCACGACCTTTTTGTAAACACAGGCCTCTTCTTCGTTTTTGATGAAACCAAACCCTTTGATTACTTCATCAAAACGAATATTCCAACTCCGAGATGCTTGCTTCAATCCATAAATGGATTTCGTAGCTTGCATATCTTTCCGAGCGATTTCGGATCGACAAAACCCCGAGGTTGTATCATGTATACATCCTCGCTTAGGTTTCCATTTAGGAAAGCCGTTTTGACATCCATCGCCATATCTCATAATCGAAATATGCAGCAATCGCTAGGATAATCCGAATAGATTTAAGCATTGCGACGGGCGAGAAGGTTTCATCATAATCAACTCCTTGAATCTGTTTAAAACCTTTCGCCACCAATCGCGCCTTATAGATGTGAACATTTCCATCCATATCGGCCTTTTCTTAAAAACCCATTTACACTCAATGGTTTGACACCATCGAGTGGATCAACCAAGTTCCAAACTTGATTGTCGTACATGGATTCTATTTCGGATTTCATGGCTCCAAGCCACTTGTTGGAATCGGGTCCCACCATCGCTTCCTCATAGGTCTTAGGTTCATCGTTGTCCAACAACAATATGTCACGTTGTTCACTTTGTGTACACATCGGGCGCACGACGTGATCTTTCAGACCTCGTGGGCTGGTGTATCTACATGGTGGCGCAACACTTTGTTCCTCTGTTGTGGTTACGTGTGAAACGTTTTACGGTGTTTCTTGAACTTCTTCAAGATGCACCCTGCTCCCACTAACCCTTCTTGAAAGAAACTCTTTCTCCAAGAAGACACCATGTCGGGCGACAAACACTTTGCCTTGTTCCCGATTATAAAAGTAATATCCCTTAGTTTCCTTAGGATATCCCACAAAGAAGCACTTGTCGAGATTTGGGTGTGAGCTTGTCAGATTGTAAACGTTTTACATAAGCCTCACATCCCCAAATTTTGAGAAAAGACAAACTAGGGGGTTGCCACTGTCCATATCTCATATGGTGTCTTTTCAGCGACTTAGATGGAACTCTATTTAGTGTGAGCGCAGTTGTTTCAAGAGCATATCCCGGAAGGATAACGGAAGATCACTTTGGCTCATCATCGGCCGCACCATGTCCAACAAGGTGCGATTTCTCCGTTCGGACACTCCGTTCCATTGTGGAGTTCTGGCGGAGTCAGCGTGGAACAATTCCACAATCTTTCGAGATGATTACCAAACTCTTGGCTCAAGTATTCCCTCCACGATCGATCGTAGAAACTTGATTGTTTTCCCTAAATGATTACGTACTTCATTCTGGAATTCTTTGAACTTTTCAAAGATTCGGACTTATCTTCATTAAGTAGATATAACCATATCTACTAAAGTCATCGGTAAAGGTAATGAAATGCGATAACCACCTCGGCCGTTGAGCTCATTGGTCCACATACATGGTATGTATGAGTGCCAAGCGTTAGTGATATGCCCTAGAGGCAACATGGAGATGTTGGATATCACGTCAATGTTTATGTATAAATGAATAAAGTGTTATTCAGTTCCATGAAATAGACATCTTGTATTGATCAATAAGTACGTGACTTATTTATGAGACTCTATATGTATGAATCTATTTCTAAACGATCCTCGATCATATGTCATATTGTTGGAACAAATATGATTCATCAATATGACATATAGAGTCATATTTGTTCCAACAATATGACATATGATCGGGATCGTTTAGAAATAGATTCATACATATAGAGTCTCATAAATAAGTCACGTACTTATTGATCAATACAAGATGTCTATTTCATGGAACTGAATAACACTTTATTCATTTATACATAAACATTGACGTGATATCCAACATCTCCATGTTGCCTCTAGGGCATATCACTACGTTGGCACTCATACATACCGATGTATGTGGACCAATGAGCTCAACGGCGCAGGTGGTTATCGCACTTCATTACCTTTACCGATGACTTTAGTAGATATGGTTATATCTACTTAATGAGGCATAAGTCCGAATCCTTTGAAAAGTTCAAAGAATTCCGTAATGAAGTATAGAATCATTTAGGAAAACAATCAAGTTTCTACGATCGTATCGTGGAGGGGAATACTTGAGCCAAGAGTTTGGTAATCATCTCGAAAGATTGTGGAATTGTTCCACGCTGACTCCGCCAGAACTCCACAATGGAATGGGGTGTCCGAACGGAGAAATCGCACCTTGTTGGACATGGTGCGGTCGATGATGAGCCAAAGTGATCTTCCATTATCCTTTCGGGGATATGCTCAAACAAACCGCGCTCACACTAAATAGAGTTCCATCTAAGTCGGCTTGAAAAGACACCATATGAGATATGGACAGTGGCAACCCCTAGTTTGTCTTTTCTCAAAATTGGGGATGCGAAGCTTATGTAAAACGTTTACGCCCGACAAGCTCACACCCAAATCCGACAAGTGCTTCTTTGTGGGATATCCTAAGGAAACTAAGGCATATTACTTTTATAATCGGGAACAAGGCAAAGTGTTTGTCGCCCGACACGCTGTCTTCTTGGAGAAAGAGTTTCTTTCAAGCGAAGGCTTAGTGGGAGCAGGGTGCATCTTGAAGAAGTTCAAGAAACACCGTAAAACGTTTCAGCGACCACGTAACCACAACAGAGGAGCAAAGTGTTGCGCCACCGTTGTAGATACACCAGCCCCACTGAGGTCTAAAAGATCACGTCGTGCGCCCGATGTGTAAAAGTGGAACAACGTGATATATTGTTGTTGGACAACGATGAACCTAAGACCTATGAGGAAGCGATGGTGGGACCCGATTCCAACAAGTGGCTTGGAGCCATGAAATCCGAAATAGAATCCATGTACGACAATCAAGTTTGGAACTTGGTTGATCCACCTCGATGGTGTCAAAACCATTGAGTGTAAATGGGTTTTTAAGAAAAAGGCCGATATGGATGGAAATGTTCACATCTATAAGGCGCGATTGGTGGCGAAAGGTTTTAAACAAATTCAAGGAGTTGATTATGATGAAACTTTCTCGCCCGTCGCAATGCTTAAATCTATTCGGATTATCCTAGCGATTGCTGCATATTTCGATTATGAGATATGGCATATTGATGGAACAAATATGATTCTAAGATTGGCATGTTTATTGATTGATGATCATGTCTCATAGATCATGGGTATGGAGATACCAAATCAATAAACATGGACATATGTGTTGGAGAACACATTGTTGGATAGACCCACCATGAGACACTCCAAGAATTAATGTGCCATTAGTTGGTCTCAGGTAGTGTTGGTACAAAGTCCTTAGACCTGAGATCACCATGGATTCCAACATGTGTAGTAGCATACTTTGGGACTACCAAACGCTATTCCATAACTGGGTAGTTATAAAGGTAGTTTTCGGGTTTGCTATGAAACATGGAGTGGGATGTGAGTGATCAAGATGGAATTTGTCCCTCCTTTGGAGAGATATCTCTGGGCCCCTCGAGGTAATGGATTATGGAAATGCATGGCCATGCTAAGTTGATTGAGGAGTCAATCAACAGACAGATAATCCAATACGGTTCGAGTGAATGGTTAAGCTATTAAAGGGATGGCACACATCTTGCCTATAGCTTAATTGGTATCGTGAGGCAAAGGGATTTGTGTACACATTACAGGTTCAGAGCCGATATTATATTCTTGTATACTATGGTGTCAATATGTGCTGCTAGGCGCCGTTGTTGACGGGTGGCCGAGTTGGACTCGAGCCGACGATCGGCTAAGCTAGACTATAGCCGAAACCGAGTATACCCGAACCTACTGTGGTCGCACGCTTAAGGGGATAAGAACAGGCATTCGAGTTGGACTCGAACACGGCTCGATCGGATAGGGATCCGATCGGATAGAGTCCTATGGGCTTACGACGTATGGGCGGCCAACTCTATGAGATACGGATGAGATCCGATTCAAAATAGAGTCCTAATCGGCCACTAGTCCCCGTCGGCCAACTCTATATAAAGGAGGGAGGGGTGGAGAGCTGCGGCACGTCAATTGCATCGCGTGCAACAGAAGTCGCCGAGATCAATCTCCACGGAAACCCTCCCCACTTTCCAGCCAAACCCTAGCCTTGCATCGCGATCTAGCACACGGGTGTGGATACCGGTAGAGGCACTGCTACGTTGCACGCTGTTCATTGGCTTTGGGTGAATCGGCTGCGGTCGAGCGCATCGGAGCGAGGCGCGAGAACACAGTCAGACGACTCGGATCGGCTACGACATCTGCGAATCGGCTGATTGGCGAATCGGCTGTCCCCGGGTATCGACTGTCGGCTTGCGAGAATCGGCTACACTGTTCCGGATCGGATTGCCCTGATTGGCTATTTCGCTGCACTCTACTCCAATCGGTAACGATCTATCGGCCCTTACTTGCAAGTGTTCCTGGTTTGCGCGGTAAAAAGTTTTTGTTTTCGGCTAGCGTAGCCTCCGCGTAACCCTTCAGAGACGGCAGATGATTGCTACGAAGAGGCCTTGCTTGAGATCAATGACCAGCAGTCACGCCTCAATGATCTGGTCGAGAGCCACCAGGGCTGTGGGGATCAGATAAACAATGTGCAGACTCAGCTGCAAGCCAATGGTGCCCAATATGAGCAACTCTCGGACCGCTACATGGCCCGTGGGGAAGCCCTGGTAGAGCTGGAGGAGCAGCTCAGGAAGAGCAAGCAGCAAGTCGACCAGCTGGAGGAGCAGCTGCGCACCCGCCCTGTCCATGCTGCAGGTACTTCCACCGAGATTGTAACAACACCTCCTGCTCCTGTGCCCGACCACTATTACATTATGACTCCACCATGCTTGGATACCTTTCAAGCCTTGATGGAGCAAACTTTTATGTTGAGCACAGAGCCTGCGCCATACCTGATAGACCCCACTGCTGCCACGTCCATGGGACCCACCTCGAGCTCCGTAGCAGTGCCATCCGAGCCTGGATCGGGAGAGGAGAACCCCATCCAGATCCACACCGACTCGGAGTCTGAGGCGGAACCTATGGAGGTCAAATGGGAGTCCAGTGACACCGATCCAATGGAGGAGGAAGCTCCCACTCGTCGCCTGACTCACACTGGAGGTCCCCTCACCCGCCAGACCGCTCGCAAGAGTACGCGGCCACCGAGCAGGAAGATTCGGCATGACTCCGAGGCCACCACCTCCGAGCCATGGGGACTCCGATTTGCTTCAGCAGCGGACCACCCACTTCCCGCACCTGGCTCTTGCGGATGGTTGGACGACTAGGCGGGAGGACCACCCGCCTTGATCTCGCTCCGGACGGCTCGGCAAAGAAGGACCACACTCTATCCCCCTTAATAGTTGATGCGGTAAGACGATGTAGTTGTTGTATCATGGCTTAAAGGACTGTGCATGTACAGTCCGTGTACCCCGTTGATGTAATATGATGGACCTAAGTATCGCTTTGTGGTATCTTAATTCGTGAGCTTACTATTATTTTACCATGCTTGTTGATTGAAGATCATTTAAAAACAACTTGAAGAAAAATCCCCTAGGAACCATGACCTTAACAGGTCCGATCTCTTAATTCATCTATCTTCTTCAGATGGCGCATCGCCGCAGAGCCAAAGCAACCAAAGAGAACCCGTCGGAACCCAACCCCTCCACTCTGGCAGAGGTTATGGCTTTACAGACCCAGCTACTCCAAGCAATTGCCAACAACCAGGGAAGTCGAGGAGGATCAAGTTTAGGAGAGTTCATGCGAGCTAAGCCACCAACTTTCTCCACGGCCGAAGAACCCATGGATGCTGAGGACTGGTTGAGGTGATCGAGAAAAAGCTAACTCTCGTCCGAGTTCGAGAAGCTGATAGAGTTGTCTTCGCCACTAACCAGCTAGAGGGTCCCGCAAGTGACTGGTGGGACACCTACAAGGAAACGCGAGTGAAGATGCCGGAGAACCGACATGGGAAGAATTCATGGCTGTGTTCCGTAAGAATTTCGTGCCATGCAGTTATGAGGATGAAGAAAAATGAGTTCCGCGCGCGTCAAGGAAACACCTCAGTACAAGAGTACCGAACAAGTTTACCCAGCTTGCCCGTTACGCCACAAGTGACGACAAATGAGGAAGAGAAGATGGATAAATTCATCGAGGGACTAAATGACGAGCGAGAGGACCGATGATCGGACAGACCACACCAGTTCCAAAGCCTCATCAACAAGGTCGTTCGACTTGAACACGACCAAAAGATGGTAGAAAATAACCGCAAAGGAGGCTCGCTATGGCTCGCCATTTTCGGGAGCGCCACAACGTCCCAAGGGAGCCACCCCGTCGGATGGAAGCCAAACGTTCGGCAGCCGGTCGTTCCCCGCTCCCGACCATGTCGGCGGGCGCTACACCTCGCTTCGTACACCAACGCCAACCCTAGCCGCTCCAGGAAGAAGGAATGTGAGCTGCTTCAATTGTGGAGAATTCGGGCACTACTCCAATAGCTGCCCAAAACCACGCAACACTCCTGTGCGCACCGGCGCCAATGCAACGCCCGTCCGAGGAACCCCCACCCCTGCTGCGGGACGCGGTCTGTTCAGGACCCCGCTACCCAATGAGGCTGCCACCGGGTTTCGACGTGGCCAGGTGAATCATGTGCGGGCTGAAGAAGCTCAGGAGGACCAGAGCGTACTGATGGGTATGTTCTCTATCAACTCTACCCCAGTTAAAGTTTTATTCGATTCTGGAGCCTCGCATTCATTCATATCTTCCCAAGTAAGAAAACAACACCACCTACACCAAGTAGCACTTAAGAGGCCTATGTTGGTACACTCACCCGGGGGAGACATAACCGTACCCCATGCTTGCATCAATGTGCCCATACGGATTAGAGACGTGGTGTTTCTTTCAAACCTTATGGTGCTAGCACCCCAAACCATTGATGTCATACTCGGGATGGATTGGTTGACCAAGAATAATGGAATCATAGACTGTAGTCGAAGGGAAGTCACGGTATCCACCCCATGGGGATCACCGATGAGCATAACTATGGATCAGAACCCGAAGCTATGCGAACAAGCTGCGGGAGTGTTCACCATGCTACCTCTAGGCGGGATGCCCGTAGTACAAGAATACCCGAACGTGTTTCCCGAGGAGTTGCCCGGAATGCCCCCGGATCGCGACATAGAGTTTATCATCGACCTAATGCCCGGTACTGCCCCCATATCCAAGAGGCCTTATCGAATGCCGACCAACGAGTTAGAGGAACTCAAGAAGCAAATCCGAGAACTACAAGAGAAGGGATTTGTACGCCCCAGTTCTTCTCCCTGGGGAGCCCCAGTACTTTTCGTCAAGAAGAAGGATGGGAGTATGAGGATGTGCGTGGACTACCGATCGTTGATGAAGTGACTATCAAAAACAAGTACCCACTACCTCGAATCGATGACCTATTCGATCAACTTAAGGGTACGCAAGTGTTCTCAGAAATTGATCTTCGGTCGGGATATCATCAGTTGAAGATTAGAGCTGGAGATATTCCTAAAACGACGTTCTCTACATGTTACGGTTTATACGAGTTTACAGTTATGTCCTTTGGATTGACCAATGCCATGGCATATTTTATGAACCTGATGAACAAGGTATTCATGGAATACCTGGATAAATTCGTAGTGGTATTTATCGACGATATACTTATCTACTCCAAGGACGATGAGGAACATGCGTAGCATCTACGGCTGGTACTGGAAAAACTACGAGAGCACCAGCTGTATGCAAAGTTCAGCAAATGCGAGTTCTGGCTCAAGGAAGTCGCTTTTCTTGGCCACGTGGTTTCAGTCGGAGGAGTAGCGGTAGACCCCGCCAAGGTCGAAGCTGTCACGGAATGGAAGGCACCCAAGTCAGTGACGGAAGTTCGGAGTTTCTTGGGCTTGGCCGGGTATTATCGACGGTTCATCGAAGGGTTTTCCACCGTAGCCCGACCTATGACTCAACTTCTGAAGAAGGAAAAGAAGTTTGAGTGGAACAAGAAGTGTCAAAAAGCTTTCGACCAACTAAAAGAAAAGTTAACCACCGCCCCAATCTTAACCTTACCTGACAACCGGAAGGATTTCGTGATGTACTGTGATGCGTCTCGGCAAGGACTAGGAGGCGTGTTAATGCAGGATGGGAAGGTCGTAGCGTATGCCTCGCGACAGTTACGACCCCACGAGGAGAATTATCCCACACACGACCTGGAACTAGCCGCGGTTGTTCACGCATTGAAGATCTGGAGACACTATCTGATCGGGAACCATTATGATGTGTATACCGATCACAAGAGCTTAAAATATTTCTTTACTCAGCCCGATCTCAACTTACGACGAGACAATGGTTGGAGTTGATCAAGGATTACGATCTAGGAATCCATTACCATCCCGGCAAGGCAAATGTAGTGGCCGATGCGCGAGCCGCAAAGTCCAATGCAACCACATGGGATTGGGAGGTATGGCCGTGAGCTCCAAGAAGAAATGGCTCGACTTAATCCGCACCCGATTCCTCACGGAGAAGTGAACTCACTGGAAATCCAACCCCTTCTGAGGACTCAAATAGAAGAAGCCTAAAAAGGGAATGAGGAAACCAAGGAAATCAAGGAACGCATGGCCGCTGGGCGCGCTAAGGAGTTTTTAGTAGACGACAAGGGAATCCTGTGGTACAAGAAAAGAATCTGCGTGCCTGAGCAAGGTGGTTTGAGAGGGTTGATCTTAAAAGAAGCTCACAAATCGGCATATTCGTTACATCCCGGAAGCACGAAAATGTACCAGGATTTGAAGGAAGAATACTGGTGACCCAATATGAAGAGAGATGTAGCCGTATACGTAGCCGTGTGCGATGTGTGCCAAAGGGTGAAAGCTGAGCATCAACGACCAGCAGGCTTGCTGCAGCCGCTCAAGATTCCCGAATGGAAATGGGACGAGATAGGCATGGATTTCATAGTGGGACTACCCAAAACTGCGCCGGTTACGATTCCATTTGGGTAATAGTAGATCGGCTCACCAAGCGCGATTTATTCCCGTAAAACTAACTACAACAAGTGCCAAGCTAGCGGAACTATACATGAGTAGGATTGTATGTCTCCATGGTGTACCGAAGAGGATTATATCGGATCGTGGTACCCAATTCACGTCTCATTTTTGGAGCAAAGTCCACGAGGCACTCGGAAGTCACCTCGCCTTCAGTACCGCTTACCACCCACAGACTGACGGACAGACTGAAAGGATGAATCAAGTACTAGAAGATATGCTGAGAGCCTGTGCGTTGGATTTCACCAAGGATTGGGAGAAGTGTTTGCCGTACGCCGAGTTCTCCTACAACAATAGCTATCAAGCCAGTCTGAAGATGTCACCAAACGAAGCTCTATTTGGTCGCCGATGCCGAACCCCATTAATGTGGTCAGAAACCGGTGAACGAACCATATTCGGGCCTGACATAATCAAAGAGGCCGAGGAAAAGGTTCGCCTGATCCGGGACCGTTTACAAGCTGCTCCATCATGACAAAAGAGCTACGCGGATACCCGACGAAGAGAATTAGAATTTAAAGAAGGTGACTACGTGTATCTAAAGGTCTCACCACTACGGGGAACTCAGAGGTTCAAAGTCAAAGGGAAACTCGCACCAAGATATGTGCGCCCATTCCTGATAAACGCTAGGAGAGGTGAAGTGGCCTACCAGCTGGAGCTGCCCGAGAATCTCTCCGATGTCCACCCAGTATTCCACGTATCGCAGTTGAGGAAATGTCTGCGGGTGCCAGAAGAGCAAGCTCCTTTAGAAACCATCCATGTCCACAGTGATCTTACCTACCCGGAGCATCCAATCAGGATACTCGACGAAGCGGAAAAGAAGACACGGACCAAGTCATGGCGCATGTACAAAGTACAATGGAGCAATCACACGGAAGAAGAGGCTACCTGGGAGAGCGAGGAGTTTCTGAAGACAGAATACCCACACCTACTCAGCAATCGGTAAGAAATCTCGGGGACGAGATTTATTGTTAGGGGGGTAGGTTTGTAACATCCTGAAAATCGAAGAAACCGAAATCGGAACGTAAAAATCGGAACTTTCAAAAACCTTCGCTTGTTGCTTCTTTCTTGGGTTGTTGCTTCTTATTTGCCAGCTCAGTTGCATAAATTTAGACGTGATCGATTTTCCTTTCGGTGTTTTTGGATAATTTGGAGTTGTCGAAATGAAAGATGCGAAAGTCCGTATCGGGGGTTTTCAAAAAGAAATCGGGAAAGCGCGGATTTATGAAAACATGTTTTGGGAAATATAAAATAAAATTTTGGTTGGGAGAAGTTAAATTAAGACACAAAATAAATAATAAAATTCGCGGAGTCGTACTCGAAATCCGGAAAGTTTTGGAAAAATATAGGGGAGGATATTGAAATTTAAAAAAAAGGGGATTTTAAAATAAATAAATATGAAAGAATATTGTGGGAAAATAAAAGTGGAGAAAAGTTGGGAGTATTATATTAAAAATTATTTTTGAATTATATGAATTTATTTTGGAATTTTTAGAAGGAAGGAAAATGGAAATTGGAAATTAAAATTGAAAATCGGGAAAAATCAAAAATTTCACTGTTCATATTGCGCCAGGTGTTCGACGCCGTCGGCCCACCGCACGCGCACGCACGCGCTGCGCGCGCGCCGCGCCACGCACGCGCGCGCACGCGCGCCGCCCGCGCGGACCCCGCGCTCCGCGCCGCCGCGCCCGCGCGCCGCGCCGCGTGCACGCGCCGTACTG
Organism: Oryza australiensis; assembly: GCA_019925245.2. Classification (NCBI taxonomy): domain Eukaryota; kingdom Viridiplantae; phylum Streptophyta; class Magnoliopsida; order Poales; family Poaceae; genus Oryza; species Oryza australiensis. The sequence goes on from JAIFGZ020000705.1 coordinate 108,332, forward strand.
CCCGCACACCGCGCCCGCGACCGCGCCGCCACGCGTGCGCCGCTGCCCGGCCCCGCCGCGCCGCGCCCTCGCGCGCCCGCGCCCGTGCCGGACCCCGCCGCGCTCTCGCCAAGTGTCGCCGCGCTCTCCCCGGCCCCGTGCGCACCCGCGTCCGCGCGCCGGCCCGCTCCTCGCGCCACCGCGTGGCAGCCGCGCGCCGGCCCCCTTTTCTCTCCCGTTTTCTCTCTCTCCATCGCACCTATATATAGGCCGGAGCCCTCCATTTTCTCCCACACCGTCGCCGCCTCCTTCTTCCCCTCCCGAGCGCCCTCGCCGTCCCTAGCCGCCCCTCTCCCTTCGGCCCCCTTCGCCCTCCTGAGCGCCGCCGCCGCCGCTATCCACCGGTGCGCCGCCGCCTCTCCTCGCCATTGCCGCCGCCACTGGTAAGTCCCCGAGCCGCTGCCCCTTTCCTCGCGCCGGCGCCGGCCTCCGGCCGAAGCAGAGGAGGAGGAGGGCTCGGTCGAACACCTTGAGGCCCAATGAATAGTGCGAAGAGAGAAAAAGAAAAGAAAAAAAGAAAAAAAGAAAAAAAAGGGAAAAATTAGGAAAAATTTTAGAAAATTTGGGAAAATATTTTGGGAAGACTTGAGTAAAATTTTGGGCAAAAATAAATTATTTTCTTGCATGTTTTCTCGGTGCAAAGTTTAAAAATCGAAATCGACTTTTCCGGAATTTTGGTTCGCATCGTTTTTAAATCCGGACTCGTTTAATTCTTTCTCACCATTTAAATATGCTTCTCTTTTGTGCTCAAACCTTTAAAACCTCGAGTACGAATTCCTCCGCTGACGTTTCCAAATCTAATTTCTCAAATAATTACGATCGCCGTCTTTGCGAAAACCCTAGGACATCGACTCGATTCCAAAACTCGGATTTTTCCTAAGAGACCCTTGTCCTAACTCATGTAGAATTTTACGCAAAACCTTTGGAGTTGTTTTCATGGCTTTTATGGTTCTTTTCGATCTCTCGGTATTTTATTGAATTCAATTGATCTTTCGCACGTACGGGTAGCACCTGAAGAAACCGGCATCGCCCCCGTTGAAGATACCACCCCTCAAGCGTGCGAGCAAGGCAAGTCATCACACTCTTTGAACATATTGATCCTACTTTGTGAAATGATGTTGATTCCAAATTACAAATTGCATGCTTTACACAAACAGTACCTATGCTTGATATACCCTGCTTTGATATTGATCACCATTAGAATTTATTCTTTGTAACCTTCGATGTGATATGACCGGAGGCTAACTTCGGTAAAAATGCTTAGCCCTGCTTACACTAGATCCCTGCATACTCATGATTTTGCAAGAAAGCTTTGTGCTCGGGCAACTACCTTAAGGGAGGTAGTTGAAATACGGCCTGTGGAGACATGAGCGCCACATGGCCATGAGAATGTTGAACTAAGTTCGATGAAAATTGAAAATGCTATACAAATGTTTTAGACTGGGGCGGCTGGATGATAAGGGTGGATTCCGGAAAAAGGCAAGTGTCGACCCTGGTCAACTAAGGACCGAGCCATGAGATAGCCGGGAAACGAGCCAGTACAACCGTACTTCTCGAATGGGTATAGACCTAGCTGACTAGATAGCCGAGCGGAGGCAGTATCCTTGCATAGATGGTTCTCTATGATGTGGTTATGTGATGAGAATGAGGCTGCGGCCTTTGTTGTGAATGGTGGAATTAAATCGATATTAACTAAACTTAAAGATTGAGGAAGTTTTCCCTTACCCCGGGTGCGGCAGAACTCCTCTCACTGCTAGAAAAGGACGGCTAGAGTGCATGAGGGCTTAAGTTCATGGAGCGGGTACTGCCGAAGCAAGGTTATCGAAAGGCTTTGCCGTGACCGTCTCATGAGTTGGGACGTAGGCTCATTTGTTGGGCTGTCGCGGAGTACGGGTAAAGTGTACATCCACTGCAGTGTGAGTGAATCAATCTATTCGAATAGCCGTGCTCGCGGATATCGAGCATCGTGACAAGACTTTCGCTTGGCTAGACTTTAAACTTAAAACTGTTGGGATGGGTTTGCATGATGATTTCATTCGCTGGTGGACCAACTTCTCGAGATGCGAGAAGGGGTGGGTTCCCCAGAAAACCATGACGAATCGGAGGCGGGAAGCCATCCTTGTAATCACGATGGATGGTAGACAGAACCGTCGCCGGACTAATGAACTATGGAACTAAAACTTGTCTGGCTAGTTGTTAGGCTTGTGAAAAGAATTGTGAAAATGGGCTTTATGCAAAAGAAACTCCAGCCATTCCTTGAATAACCCTATCATGTGCGTCAATTCCGTGTTGGCTTGCTGAGTACGGTTGGTACTCACCCTTGCTATACGCACAAACCTTCAGCTGATGGGAATGGAGAACCGGAGGATCCTTATGCGTACTACCAGGAGGGTGAAGGAACTAATGGCACATACTAGATCTTAGCTCCGGTCGTTGCCTGTGGCAAATGACATGCCGCTGCCTCTATTCCTCTGCCGTATCTAATTTCTGCTTTGGTGTTGTATCCGGACCATGAGGTCCTGTGTGTTGAACATTGCCTTCGGGCCTATTGATGTAATAATGTCGATGTAAGACTATTCGTGCATGTGCACCTGATTATCCAGTACTGTATTCGTGGGTACCAACTACTCGATCCAGGGAAATGGTACTAAGAACATGAAAGATTCCCGTCTCAAAGACGGGGTCCACATTTCCATACATTGTGAAATATAAGAAAGGTAAGGACAATGTGGTTGCTGATGCATTGTCTAGAAAGAATATGTTGCTGAATCAACTCGAGGTAAAAGTTTTGGGACTTGAAAGTTTGAAAGGTATGTATGACAATGATCCTGAATTTTCAGAACCATACAAAAATTGTAACGATGGAAAAGGTTGGGAAAAATATCACATACATGATGGGTTTTTGTTTCGAGCTAACAAGCTTTGTGTTCTAAATTCCTCTGTTAGACTGCTTTTGTTACAGGAATCACATGGAGGAGGATTGACTGGCCATTTTGGACAAAAGAAAACTTACGAACTGCTCGGTGATCATTTCTATTGGCCCAAGATGAGGAGAGACGTCATCAGATTTGTGGAGCGATGCATCATCCGTCACAAAGCTAAGTCAAAACTGAACCCTCATGGTTTATACACTCCCCTACCTGCTCCTAATATTCCTTGGAAAGACATAAGCATGGATTTTGTTTTAGGACTACCTAGAACTCAAAGGGGAAAAGATTCTATTTTTGTTGTGGTCGATAGATTTTCAAAGATGGCTCATTTCATCCCTTGCAACAAGACCGACGATGCTTCACATGTTGCTAACTTGTTTTTCGAGAAGTTGTGCGGCTGCATGGAATGCCCCAGACCATTGTGTCGATCGTGACGTCAAGTTTGTGAGCTATTTTTGGAAAACATTATGGGCAAAACTTGGGACCAAGCTTTTGTTCTCAACCACTTGTCACCCTCAAACCGATGGGCAAACTGAAGTGGTGAATCGTACATTATCAATGCTGCTACGGACAATGGTGAAAAAGAACTTGAAGGATTGGGAGGATTGCTTGCCTCATGTGGAGTTTGCTTATAATAGGGCTGTACACTCCACCACTAATTTGTGTCCTTTTGAAATTGTTTATGGGTTCAAACCAATTGCTCCGATAGATTTGTGGCCTTTGCCGATGCAGGAAAGAACAAACATGGAAGCCTCTAAGCGTGTTGCATATGTAAAGAAGATACACGAGAAGACCAAGGAAGCAATTGAACTCAAGGCAACACGCAAGGCTGCAAGTGTGAACCAACATCGGAAGAAAGTGTTATTTGAACCAGGGGACTTGGTGTGGATTCACTTGCGCAAGGATCGCTTTCCCGATAAGCGCAAATCCAAGTTGATGCCACGAGGAGATGGTCCATTTCGTGTTCTTGCAAAGATCAATGACAATGCATACAAGATAGATCTTCCAGCAAGTTATGGTGGCAGCACCACTTTCAATGTTGCTGATCTCTCACCATTCACAAGTCAAGATATCTCAGAATCGAGGACGACTCCTTTTCAAGAGGGGGAGGATGATATGCCTACACCGACCACTCCGACCAGCATGCCGAGCACTCAAACCATTGATAAGCCTACACCGACCACTCTGCCGACCACTCACGCCTTTGACGGACCAATTACTCGTAGTCGAGCTAAGAAGCTACAACAAGAGGTGCACGCGCTACTTTGTGAAATTCATTTTAATATTAATGAGAATTATATACTACCTAAGTCGTATATGTTGCTAATGCTTAGGTTCACCAAAGATGATGCCAAGGATGCACCAAGGATGGACTACAGAGAAGAACCGAGCTCGAGCCAATCCAGCAGGACGGAACCATCGAAAAGAAACTGCCATAACTTTTGATGCACAAAAGCTATGAAGGTCCATGAGGACTTGTTGGAAAGCTTATTGAGTCTGGTTTCCAATGCTTCAAGTGCCAACCAGTTTGGATGCATCGTTTTTCCTGCCGATCAGTTTTAGTGCAGACTGGTCAGAGAGTCAGCAGTCAGCCTGATGGTCAACTTCGTATAATAAACTGTACCAATCTACAATATGTTGTGGTACATGCTGCACATGGTGTGAAAACTTAGCAAGTTAACTTTCTAATGCAACAAACCACATGTCATTTGGAGATTCCAAGATGGAGTTATTGCCAAAACATTGAGGACTGCGCAGAAGTCAAACAGCCACGCGGAAACTCTTCAGGAAGGCATCTCGAGGAGGCCCGTTCACATAGTGCGTGTTATTTTGTTTAATTCGTGTTTCCACCTATCTAGCAGGGCTGTTGCTAGTATAAATATCCCCTAAACTCATTGTAATGATAGACCATTGATAATTGAAATACAGAACCCCTTTTGTTCAGCTGTGTGCTAACAAACCCTAGAGAGTGTTCTCTACCCCTTTGCTCTTGTGATTTCCTTCGCAGGATTTACAGAAGCGGCGGCTTCATCCGCTCCCAATTGGTGCTCCTACTCCCTTCGAGGTTTCCTCGATTGATTGTAGGCTGTGTTGGTTGGTTCCTTGAGAGTGTGGTTGGGCGAATCCTCGATTCAGGTTGTCGGTTAAAGACGGTGGTTGGCTTCGAGTTTTATTCGTCAGGTTGCACTAGTTATCGCTGCTTGCAGCAAAGTTATCCATAGTTTGATCCTACGCCGTGAAGGTCGGGACATCATATCGTATCACACCAAGGCTGACTGCTGGAGCACTGCGAAATGTGCTTGTTGTAGTGTTTCAAGGCTAGGAGCGAATATTGCTTTATGCCCTAATGTCCCTTTCCCAAGTAGCCTGCCCTCGTGTCGGGACATCGGGACACTAATGGGACGCCATGTAGTCGATGCAAAACTCAACCACCTCCTCTGTTGCATAACCCTCTATGATACTACCTTCCGGTCGAGCTCTGTTAGGCACATACTTCTTTATGATCCCCATGAATCTCTCGAAAGCCCACATGTAATGCAGATACATTGGGCCGAGGATCTTTATCTCTTTCACGATATGTATCACTAGGTGAACCATTATGTCAAAAAATGATGGTGGGAAACACATCTCGAGTTGGCAAATGGTCACGATTACATCTGCCTGGAGCTTGTCTAGTGTGGTTGGATCGATCACCTTCTGATATATAGCATTGAAGAACGAGCACAACTTTATGACTAGGTTTCGCACCCTGTCTGGCAAGATGCCTCTAATCGCAACAGGGAGTAGCTGTGTCATCAGCACGTGGCAATTATGTGACTTCATGCCCACTATTTTCTTCTCTCTCATGTTGATGAGTCTTCTAGTGTTAGCGGAGTAACCAGATAGGACTCGGACACTCTGCAGGCACTCCAAGAGGCTGATTTTCTCGGCGGCACTGAGGGTGTAGCACGCGGGAGGGAGGTACTGGCGGCCATTGGGACGTTCTTGAGGATGTAGCTCGGACCTGATGTTCATGTCTACGAGGTCTCTCTAGGATTTCAATGTATCCTTTGTCTTGCTGGGTATGTTCAGTAGGACACCCATCAAACTCTCGCATACATTTTTGTCAACGTGCATCACGTCGATTGCGTGGTGCACATCCAAATCTTTCCAATACAGTAGTTCCCAGAGGATAGATTTTTTTCTTCCAAAGAGGCTTCTCACCACCCTTGCCCGCCACGCTTGTATTGCCATGCCCCTTACCAAATACATTTTCAATATCTTTTACCTCTTCAAAAATATCTCTGCCTGTACGATGTATCGGAGTTGTCCCCTTCTCCGCTGTGCCATCGAAATCTTTTCTATTGCTACAGTCAGAGTACACATGTATCAGAGTACCTCAGCCACCTGCTTGCTGTGTCCCGGATGCACTACACACATGCACAACCACCTTTCACTATTTGTCTGGATGTATTGCCAGCCGCAGGGTAATCTTGAATGGTAACTAACAATATTGCCCTTAAGGTGAAGTACTCTCTTTTGTAAGCATCCCACATCCGCACGGATCATCTACTACTAGCCTGAAGTAGACATCGATATTGTTCCCAGGTTGCTTGGGCCCTTGGATTAGCAGTGGCATCATGATATACTTGCGCTTCATGCACAATCATGACGGAAGGTTGTAGATAACAAGTACCACTGGTGATGTGCTGTGCCGACTACTCATGTCACCGAATGGATTCATCCCGTCTGTGCTCAGCCCAAACCTTACATTCCTGATCTCGCATGCAAAACATTTGTACTTTCTATGTATCTTTCTCCACTGAGACCCGTCGGCAGGGTGCCTTATCATCCCATCCTTCTTACGTTCTTCGGCGTGCCAACGCATCATCTTTGCATGCTTTTTGTTTGCATACAGGTGCTCAATCCGGGGGATTATAGGAGAAATACCACACAATCTTAACGGGCACTTTCCTCTTCTTTAGGACGGGGCCAGTGCTGTCATCATCCGCATCATCATTGTTACCTCCACCCTTATACCGTGGTGCTTCGCAAACTGGACATGCATCCAGGTCTTCATAGTCACCCCGATATAGGATTCAATCATTTCGACATGCGTGAATTTTTTGCACCTCCAGCCCGAGTGGACAGACAACCTTCTTTGCTTGGTATGTCATTTCTGGCGTACGTGACCTGTTGGAAGGAGGTCTTCGATCAGCTGCAGAAGCTCTATGAAGCTCTTGTCGCTCCAGCCGTTGGTTGATTTCATCTACAACAACGAGAGGACGACGTGTAACTTGGTGTGCTCCTCGTTGCAACCTGGATAAAGTGGTGTTTTTGAGTCCTCCATCATGGCTTTGAACTTCTCGTATTGTCTGTCATCGCTGTAGGCTGTCTCTCCATCCCGCAACATCTGATCCAACCCATCCGATTCATCATTGTCATATTCACCTTCATCAGCAGGCAACTTCACATTGTCTTCGTGCATTGCATCACCATGATTGTCCACACTGTTATTCTCATCTTCACCGTGATTGTCCTGACATGTGTGATTACACATAAAACCTCTTGTTAGCAGATGCTCGTGAACTTGTTTTGTGGGAAACTGTCTCTCCTTCCTGCAATCAGCACATGGACAATGCAAATATTCCGTCATGCTCAACGACCGGGAACTCGTGGCCCCGATCACGAACTTGGTTACTCCCTTGGCATACTCCAAGGTACCCCGCTTCGCATCGTTCATCCCTCCTTCATCCATCGGTCCTACGAGAATTTTTAAAAATTGTGACGTCTTCACCATATAAATGACATTTTTTTATTTTGGTTACATAACTCTACGGTGATAGTCTCTTCAAATTTGACAAACCAAAATACTTTGAAGTAAAGAAAGAGACACAACAAGCATGTAGTATTAATCTTGCATTGAGATATTCAACATAAATGGTGTCATGCATCTACTAGCATACACACAAATGACCAAAAAATACCATAAAGATTCACGTACACAAATGAAGACAACTAAAATATACCAATCTTTAAACATAAAAACATGCAAATCTCTTGATGTTTATGAAAATTTGGGCAAAACCTTCCCCCCCGTTTGGTTCTACACATGAAGACCGAATAAAAATGAGCTAAGTGGCTGAAAGGTGGTATATATAGGTGGTCGGCATATAGGTGCTGGTTATTAACAAGAACCAGCAACTATATTACGAAGCTTACAACGTAAGGAACCTTATAGGTGCCGAGTGAACAGTAAAACCGGCACCTATACTATAGGTGCTGGTTTTTACTATTGAGTCGACACCTTTTCAGGAAGAATAGGTGCCGGTTCCAATTTAGAACCGCTACCTATAGTATAGATGTCGGTTTTACTGTTCACCTGACACCTTTTTGGGACTATAGATGGCGGTTCTTAACAAGAACCGCCACCTATTCTTTAGCCGCTACGTATATACATTATAGGTGTCGGATTTGTTTTGACCGGCACCTTTTGGGGTGACACCAATAAGCCTTTTTGTAGTAGTTATACATCTAACTAATCATATAATCCTAAAGGCAAACAAATTAAATCCAACGCAACAGAATTAATGTATACACCTAGCAACACCAGGCCATCAAGATCGATGTGTTGCAATTTTTATATTATATGTTCTTCTAAATTAAACAAATTTTAGGTTGTAATTTTAACATATATATACCAATTGCAAAGCGAAAATGTGTAACCTAGAAAAAGTTGACTAATTTAAATGAGACACACCTTAAAAACTGGATCTGAATATCTGATGTTGAGGACGTCGGATGCTGGCAGCAACATTATGAGGTTAAATTCAACAACAATATATGATTGTTAGCACAGAAAATTAGTTGATTCAACCCGTAACTGTTGTCACACAGATTTAGTTTATTAGCGTCTAAGTATCAAATGCCACTTGACAGAAACGTGATTACATCGGATGCAGAAGCTGAAGAGCAATTTGGCATGTCATTGATGGTGGAATAAGTCTAGTGCAGCTGAAAGGAATAAGTCAAGTGTAACCCATGTCATTGATGGTGGAATAAGTCTAGTGCAGCTGAAAGGAATAAGTCAAGTGTAACCCATGTCATTGATGGTGGAATAAGTCTAGTGCAGCTGAAAGGAATAAGTCAAGTGTAACCGTTTTCAGTTTTTGCTTTTTGCTTTAGCATCTTCGCTTTAGCATCTTAGACTAGCATCTAACACTTTAGCATCCTAGACTAGCATCTTGGACTAGGACTAGCATCTTAGACTAGCATTTAATATATTTGATTAGCATATGCTTGGCTACCCACTAGCCTATAAATATGTATCCCAACCACTAGGTTGGTCATGGCATTCGAGTAAATATACAATGGAGAAAATTGCCCCAACTCTAAGTTTCATCCCTCACAATGCGAGTGTTCTTTCTAACAATTGGTATCAGAGCCATATGGTTCTGTGATCTTTTCAATGCCACCCGTAGTTCTATCCAGCAGAGGCGCCGGTCTTCCGGCTCGACTCCCTCCCTCGCTGATCCCTCCTCTCCTTCCGCTCAGACGACCAGCAGCTCGGAGGTAGCGGCCTCCTCCCGGTGCAGCCATGTCCGTAGGAGGCTCTCTCCGCTCGGTCACCTCGAGCGTGCGACGTCAGCAGGACGCCAACCTCACCGCGGCAGATGAGCGCGAGTGGGTGGTAGCAAAGGCTGCGGCAGCAGCGGCTCGAGCGGCGAGGTTGGCGGCGGCAGAGCTGGCAACAGCTAGAGCGGCAGAGGAAGCAGCAGCAGCTACGGCTGCAGCACGTGCGGCGGTGGAGGTCGAAGCTTTGCGTGGCGGTAGGAGTGGTGGCGTTGCCTCCGACACAGGCAGCGTCGACGTGGAGGCCGAGAGGGCGGCGGATGAGCGGACAGCGCGGTGGGCAATGACATAGCGCCATAGGCGCGGCGGCAGCCCGGATGGCGGGGACGGTGGCCTAGGGCTCGGTGGTAGCAGTGTCCGAGCCAGGAGGCGGTGCGATGATGGTGACCCAGAGGAGCACAGGCGTAGCGGCGGCAGCCCAGATGGGCGTGGACGCGTCGGCAACGCTCCTGGTGGGCATGCGCGTGACGGCCATGCTCCTAGCGAACGCGACCAATGTGACCCTTGGCGCAACCCACGCATCGACCGCGCGCTGGAGGCCGAGCGACTACGGGAGCAGGCGACATAGCTGGACGACCAAATGGAGCACGACCGGTGAAACGGCGGATGGGACGACGACTAGCGCAGCCTTCAAAGGTGGCGTGGCTCTCCTTCCCCGGACCGGCGCCTTGGCCACCACGGCTTCTAGACCGTCGTCAGGGACGCCGGCACCGGTGGTGGCTGGCCCCTCCTCACCAAGACCAACTATGCCGAGTGGTCCATGGTGATGAAGGTAAAGCTCCAGGTGCAGCACATGTGGGATGCGGTCCGGTACGGCGACATCGACTATGACGAGGATCGACGGGCGCTGGAGGCCCTCCTTGCTGCAGTCCCACCAGAGATGCAGTCTTCACTTGCTTGCAAGCGGACTGCCAAGGAGGCCTAGGACGCCATTGCTGCGGCGCGTATCATTAGCGATCGCGCCTGCAGGTCCACGCTGTAGGCAGTGTGCAGGGAGTGGCAGAGCTTTACTTTCAAGCCAGGTGAGGACGTTGATGACTTTGTTCTCCATCTCAACACTCTACTGCAGAAGTTGCTGCAGTACGGCGACGAAACCATCGATGAGGGGAGAGCTGTCGAGAAGCTCCTCCACTGTGTTCCCGAGAAGTACAAGCAGATCGCTCGCTCGGTCGAGTCTCTACTGGACCTCTCCATGATGTCGATTGAGGAGGCGATAGGTCGCCTGAAGGTCGTCGACAACGACGAGCCACAACCTTCCTCAGGGCCTGTCATCATTGGTGGGAAGCTCCATTTCACTTAGGAGCAGTGGGAGGCCCGCCAGGGTGATCGGAAGAAGGGGAAGCCTTCTTCCTCGACAGGCGGCCGCAAGCGCGGTAAGCCGCGCAAGGCGCGTGGAGGCACCCAGGGCGGCGTCGCCGGCGAGCGCAGGACGACACGAGACGACATATGCCGCAATTGTGGCAGGTCTGGCCTTTGGGCCAAGGATTGTCGACAGCCGAGGCGCGGCCAGGCTCACGTCACACAGGCTGAGGAGGAGCCGGCTCTGTTCCTAGCACACGGGATCATCAAGCTACCTCTAGTGTCATCGGCCACAACGGCTTGCCACCTGGATGAGCCGAGGGCGCACGCCTTCCTCAGGGACGGCTCCAGCGACGACAAGATCGATGGTTGACTCCTCGACAGTGGTGCCACTCACCACATGATGGGTCGCAGGGAGTTCTTCTCTGACCTGAACGCCGACGTACGCGGCTCCGTCAAGTTTGATGACTCTTCGGCTGTCGACATCAGGGGAATTGGCTCCGTTGTCCTCGTCGCCAAGACTAGCGAGCATCGACTCCTCACTGGAGTCTACTTCATCCCCGCGCTGAGGAACTCCATCATCAGCCTGGGCTAGATGGATGGTAATGGCTTGCGCATTCTGATCGAGGATGGGATCATGAGGATCTAGGACCGTCATCGTCGCCTTCCTGCCAAGGTAAACAGAGGCATCAATCGTCTCTACGTCCTCAATGTGTAGGTGGCGTAGCCCATATGTCTTGCAGCCCGGCACGATGACAACGCCTGGCTATGGTACGACCGCTTTGGGCACCTCAACTTTGAGGCCCTGAAGCAGCTTGGCAACAAGGAGATGGTGCAGGGCATGCCGCGGGTCAAGCATGTGCAGCAGCTCTGCGACACCTGCGTCCTCACCAAGCAGCGGCGACTCTCGTTCCCTCGTCAGGCGAGCTTTCATGCCAATAAGAGGCTGGAGCTGGTGCACGGCGACCTTTGCGGTCCCGTTACACTGGCCACTCCTTGAGGCCGGTGCTACTTCCTACTACTCGTCGACGACATGTCCCGCTACATGTGGGCATACCTCCTTGACACCAAGGCAGCGACAGCTGATGCTATCAAGCGTTAGCTGGCTGTGGGAGAGAAGGAGTGCGGCTGCAAGCTTCGTGTGCTACACACCAACAATGGCAGCAAGTTCACGGCGGCTGGGTTCGCATCGTACTGTGCCAACGAGGGGATTCAGCGCCACTACTCCGTGCCATACAACCCGCAACAGAACAACATCATCGAGCGGCGCAACCAAACGGTGGTGGGGATGGCCCGGGCCCTCCTCAAGCAGAGGGGGATGCCGGCCATCTTCTGGGGAGAGGCGGTGGTGAATAGCCATCTACATCCTCAACCGCTCGCGCACCAAGGTGCTCAGCGGCATGACGCTGTACAAGGCTTGGCATGGACGCAAGCCCGCGGTTGCCCACCTGCGCGTCTTCGGCTACCTCGCGTTCGTCAAGGAGCTTGGCCAAGTCGGCAAGCTCGACGACAAGAGCACTCCGGGAGTGTTCATTGGCTACGCGGAGGGTACGAAGGCCTACCGCATCCTTGACCCTGAGACACAGCGTGTGCGCACGGCATGCGACATTGTGTTTGACGAAGGGCGAGGTTGGGCGTGAGGCAAGATGGTGGATGACAGCTTGGCTCCGACGTACGACCACTTCACCATCAAGTATGTCCACTTCGAGGGAGCTGGGGGAGTGGGAAGCTCTTCTTCGCCGAGCGTGCCCACCCCATTCCACGAGCCTCCACTGACTCTGACAAATGTGATGCCGGCTATGACGAGCTCTCCACCGCCACCACCACAGCCGGCCACGCCACGTTCTCCAGCGCCGACAGCTACTCCAGGCACGCCTACACCAGCACCTGCTCATGCCGAGCATAGCCCGATGGAGTTAGCTACTCCGCTCTCTCATGACGAGGAGCGTGTTGATGTGTACTACGACGACGAGCCGTTGAGGTATCGCATGATGGAGGACCTTCTCGACGACCTATCGGTGCCGGGACCGGTGCCTCACGACCTGGAGGCGCAGTTGTACCTTGCGTGCAACGATAGCGAGCCTTGCTCGTTTAGGAGGCCGAGGGACACACGGCATGGCGTGCCGCGATGAAGCTGGAGATGGACGCGGTTGAGAGGAACTGCACTTGGGAGCTTGCTGATCTTCCTCTTGCACACCACGCGATCACCCTTAAGTGGGTGTTCAAGCTGAAGAAGGATGAAGCCGATGACATTGTCAAGCACAAGGCTCGCTTGGTGGCACACGGGTTTGTGCAGCAGGAGGGGGTCGGAGTCCGTGTGGCTCCTTCTTGCACTGGCTGCCCAGGAGGGCTGGTGCGTCCACCACATGGATGTCAAGTCGGCGTTTCCCAACGGCGACTTAAAGGAGAAGGTCTACGTGCACTAGCCGTCGGGATTCATGACCCCCGGCAAGGAGGGCAAGGTGCTGCGCCTGCGCAAGGCCCTCTACGGCTTGCGGCAGGCACCATGGGCATGGAATGACAAGCTGGAGTCCACGCTTAAGATGATGGGTTTCAAGCAAAGCCCGCACGAGGCGGCCATCTACCGATGGGGCAACGGTGGCAATGCCCTGCTGGTGGGTGTCTACGTCGACGATTTGGTGATCACGGGCACTAAGGATGTGGAGGTGGCAGCGTTCAAGAAGGAGATGAAGGCCACGTTCCAGATGAGTGACTTGGGGCCACTCTCCTTCTATTTGGGTATCGAGGTGCACCAAGGCGATTCCGGCATCACACTTCGACAGACCGCCTACACCAAGAGCATCGTTGAGCTAGCTGGGCTCACCGACTGTAACCCAGCCCTCACTCTGATGGAGGAGAGGCTGAAGCTCAGCCGTGACAGCACGACAGAGGAGGCACACCACGCAGTAGTGGCACCTTGTGGGGAGCCTTCGCTACCTCGCCCACACTGACCTCCTTGGTAGAGACGCTGAAGCAGTGGAGCTTAGGGTGGACAACAAGTCCGCTCTGGCCTTGGCAAAGAACCCTGTCTTCCATGAGCGCAACAAGCACATCAGGGTGAAGCACCACTTCATCTGAGGCTGCTTGGAGGAAGGGAGTGTCAAGGCAAGCTACATCAACACCAAGGACCAACTTGTTGATCTTCTCACCAAGCCCCTTGGTAGGATCAAGTTTCAAGAGCTTCACGCCAGGATTGGGATGATTCAAATCTCCTAGAAGACAACCCACAAGACTTAGAGGGAGAATGATGGTGGAATAAGTCTAGTGCAGCTGAAAGGAATAAGTCAAGTGTAACCGTTTTCAGTTTTTGCTTTTCGCTTTAGCATCTTAGACTAGCATCTAACACTTTAGCATCCTAGACTAGCATCTTGGACTAAGACTAGCATCTAGCATCTTTGATTAGCATATGCTTGGCTGCCCACTAGCCTATAAATATGTATCCCCAACCTCTAGGTTGGTCATGGCATTCGAGTGAATATACAATGGAGAAAATTTCCCCAACTCTGAGTTTCATCCCTCGCAATGCGAGTGTTCTCTCTAACAGTCATTACCTGTTATTGCAGACAAATCAGGTGTTTAGATATCCCAATAGCGTTGTCCACTGCAGTAGGCCAAGGCGTGGAGATCAATAACCACCTCCAAACATACAATAGCATAGTTTAATAGAATACGCATCGATTGCAAGATTCGCGGAGGCCAATCTCGCCGAATCTAGCAGCACGGAGGTTTTTTCCTCTAGTCGGTGTTGGCCCAGGGGAGGCTGCTCGTGAAGAACCCTTCGTGGGATGGCAGCAGCAGAGGGAGAGAGGAACGGCTCAGCGGAGAAATGATGGATCTCATTCATGAACACACCTACCTGTGGATTGAGCCTAAGCATGATTGATGCTACTGAATGAGCAGCAGCGGCGGCGTTTGTTGTAGCAAGAGAAACTGGGAGACGGAGCAGCCCGCTCGACGACGATCTTCGGGGTGTGATCAGCGGCGCGGTGGCATGACAACGACGACGAGGTGCTGGTGCCCTCCCGATCCAACGATGATTGCAGTTAGAGGGATCCATCGAGCCGACAATGTCGGTGAGCACGTCGTCCCCTCGATCTGACGACGATGGTAGCATCCAACGGCGGCAGAGTGGTGTAGGCGTTGAATGGGGAAGGAAAGAGGGGATCGCGCGGAAAAGGGGATATAAAGATGAGGAGATCGTGCGAAGAGTAAGACGGGAAAGAGAGGTGGGAGCGTTGTGCGATGTTATATCTGATCGAGATGATTCTTACGGATCAATGAGAAATAAGACTGTTTTAGTGAATTAGATGACCGATAATGATAAATGTAAGAATGTGTTGGTGAAATATATGCTAGATTTCAGTTTTTAAGGAACCTCAGAATCTTAGCAGGGTGAAGAATACCAACTGGCATTAACATAAGAAAGAAAAACGAAACTAATTTTGCAGTGCCTTTGTTATTCCTGTTTTGATAAGTATTTCAAGATAATTTGAACCTGATAATAGACTGCCTTCTTTACTTATCCTATTGTCAGAAGTCACAATGATTTATTCAGTGGTGGAGGACGGACAAAAATTGAGGTGTGGCGAAGATTTGTGCATACAAAATTTCTAATTTACTCATATGTAAAAAAGTGAGGTGTGACAATTTGTGTTTGAATGCATCCCTATAAAATATGCATCTAATTTATTCATATGTAAAAAAATTAATAATTTCTATCCATTCTCAAGTCTAAAAAATTTCTTTCTTGCTCATATGAAAAGTAAATCAATAGACACAATTTGTAATTTATAAAAAAAATCACAAAGTTTACCTCGCCGGCCCTCCGCCCCTGTTTCTTATTCTTTTGTAATGTTTGGCAGGTTGTTTTTTTCACTAATCACTTTGTCAAAAAGATAAATTCTAGCTATCACTAAGAGCTACGGAGTACTAGCTAGCATATAGCTGTTAGGTGATCTTGATAGGCAAGAATTAATTTGACATGATTTTTGTAGAGATTTCACAAAACAACCAAATTTCTACATGAACTGCAAAAAATTGGCTTTCCACAAGTGACAAGATGATAAGATTCTGGAAACTTGTTACTGCTATCCATCACATAGCAATGGTGAGAAAATTACTTAGGACAATGCTAACACAGCATACGCTCGAGTACGCGCACGACGGCAAGAAGGAAGGAAGAAGAAGAGAGGCTAGCTGACACACAATTGTAGGGATGGAGGAGGATGCCGCTGACCTTCAACGTCTGGTACAGCAGCGGTGCCGCTGCCCTGCCCGCCGCAGTCCGCCGCGCCACGCCGCCCTATCCGTCGAGGCGCCGCCGCGGCCCCTGGCTGCCTCCGGCCCTCCGCTGGCCGCCGCGTTGCCGCCCGCCGCCCAACTCTCTCTAATCTGTGCCCTCCAATCTCATGTGTGCTTGCTCTAGCTCTCCGACCGCGTAGCACCTTGTGCCTCTTGGGCCGGCTAGAAGGGAAAGAGGGGAGGGGTCCTTCGGCTGGGCTGGCCATACCTCGCCACACTGGGTCCTCCACCCCTGGATTTATTGATTGATCAGGAGATCCTGATCTGTTGATGTACTCCTTCCCTCTGTTCTGAAATACATTTTTTACTAAGGAAATATATTTTTTGTAGGAAATTGATAAAAATCATATTCAAACTAACTCTAGTAGTGTTACATGCAATCATTAATAAGCGATGTTTTGAAATAGGTTAAGTTAATGTGTTCAGAATTTGATAATCAATTTTATTCAAAATTTTGGTTCAATTTTAGATGTGAAATAATTGAATTTGTCTTTAAAAATACTTCAAAAACCATTCTAACTTTACTATGATTTGTATAAGTTTTAAATTGGAGAAGTACACTAGTGGAGAAATAGATAAGTGGTATTTGATCCATCCGCCAAAATCCACAATAGTCTCGATTGGAACCAAGATTAAAAAATATTTTTAGTCCCCGTTAAAAAGTACAACTGGACTTTATGATCTTTTGGTAACACCATTCAGGACTAAAGATCATTTTAGTTTTGGTTTATTGCTTGTCCGACTTTGTCGAGCCGTTGGAGATCTTTAATCCCGGTTGATAACACCAACCAAGACTAAAGATCTTAAGTTTAGTCTCAGTTGGTAATACTAACCGAAACTAAAGATCTAAATGATCTTTAGTCCCTGTTGGTAACACCAACCGGGACAAAAGTGAAGATCCTTTTTATACTTCTTCCTCCTTGAGCTCGAGCCATTGGTATAATGGTTTGGAGGAGGAAGGGAGATGCTGCAAAAAATTTTTTGAAATTGTTTTGGTCATAATATACAAATCAGAGGGATCTAAAAGGTTAGCAACTCCATCCTTTAATGATGTATGCTTAGCATATTACATTTGTAGATATATTTCATATATTTTTATCTTTAAAAAGGTTTATAGAAAATGATGAGAGAGAAAATTTGTTTAGGAAAAATTATGTTACTTTATAAAATTACAAACTTGTGGATAAAAATGTTATAAAAGAGATGACAAAGAAAAATATAGAAAATTAAGATGAAAGATTAGAAAACTAAGTTAATTTAAAAAGTGTTAAAATAGTTAGAAATAAGTGCAATACATTACAAATATGTTTAGAACTTTAAAACAACTTTTAAAAATAATTATAAACTTTATTAAGTACAATACATTAAGCATGTGCAATTATTATATAATTATTTTATGATTATTTATATATAATTATTGTATTATTATTTAATTAGTTTGATTTTTGTGGATTTTCTTTTTACGATTTTTGTGCATTTCGGTAGGTGGATCGGTAATGGATATACACCGCGAACCGATGGTCGACATAGTTTATTTTAGGTGTGCATTATTTTTTGAGTGTGGCCAATGCTAACAAGTATAAGGGCTTTATATGTTGTCCATGCAAAAAGTGCAAAATCCATAAAGATTATTCTATATCATGAACTGTTTATGCCCACTTGTTTGAGTCGGGATTGATGCCTAACTATAATTGTTGGACATCCCACAGAGAGGTTGGGGTTACAAAGGAAGAAGATGAAGAAGAAGACGGCACCATTTCGGACTGGGGTCAACACGGTGGATTTGAAGAAAATACAATAGGTGAGACAGACGGGGGTGTTGAAGATAACGGTGGTGCGGATGATCTTGGTCAGATGTTGCACGTCGTAAAGGAGGACTACAAAGATGAAAAGGAGATCCAAAAATTAGAGCGTATGTTAGCAGACCACAAAATATCCTTGTACCCAGGTTGCGAACAGGGACACAAAAAGCTGGATACAATGCTGAAATTCTTGCAATGGAAGGCCAAAATGGTGTGAGTGACAAGGCATTTGGTGAGTTATTAAAACTCATAAAGAACATTCTTCCGGAGGAAAACGAATTGCTCGAATCAATGTATGAAGCTAAAAAGTTAGTTTGTCCTCTAAGACTGGAAGTATAGAAGATACACGCATGTTCGAAAGATTGTATCCTCTATCGCGGTGAGGAGTACGAGAACCTAGAAGCATGTCTGGTTTATAAAGCACTACGATACAAGATTAGACGAGATGATCCAAGTGAAGTTGACGGACAACCTTCGAAGAAGAGAGTTCCTGCTAAGGTGATGTGATATTTTTCTATAATACCACCACTCAGGTGTTTGTTCAGGAACAAAGAGCATGCTAGAATGATGTGTTGGCACGCAGAAGAAGGTCAACAAGACGGGATACTGAGACACCCCGCCGATGGGTCGTAGTAGTGAAATATCGACAAAACATGTAAGGACTTCAGAGAGGATGCAAGAAACATAAGGTTCGATTTAAGTATGGACGGCGTGAATGCATTTGGAGAGATGAGCAGCGGCCATAACACTTGACCTTTTACAATGTGTATCTACAACCTTCCGCTTTGGCTATGCATGAAGGAGAAGTACATCATGATGCTAATTATTATTCAAGGCCCAAAGCAACCTGCTAATGACATTGATGTGTACCTACGACCATTGGTCAAAGATCTGAAACTTCTGTGGAAGAAATAAGGTGTCCCCAAGTGGGACGAGAATAAACAGGAGCAATTTAACCTACGAGTGTTGTTGTTCTTAATCATCAACGATTGACCTGCACTTAGCAACCTATCTGGACAGTCAAACAAGGGGTATGAGGCTTGTACCCACTCTATGGATGAAACTAAAAGTACGTATATGAAACATTGTAAGAAGGTTGTGTATATGGGTCATTGTCGATTTCTTGTTGCAAGCCACACTGTCTGGAAGAAAGACAAACATTTTGAACAAAAGGCAGACCATCATACTAAGCCAAAACATCATAACAGAAAAGTCATGTTTGCTATGGTGAAAGATTTGAAAGTAGTACTTGGAAAGGGACCTGGCAGCCAACCTATAGCAGGTGAAGATGGTCACGCGACGATGTAAAGAAGAAGTCTAGCTTTTGAGAGTTACCCTATTGGGAAGTCTTGGACGTCCGCCATGCAATCGACGTGATGCACCTCACTAAGAACCTTTGTGTCAACCTGCTAGGCTTCCGAGGTCTATATGGGAAGTTGAAAGATAAACTTCAAGAACGTAATGATCTCAAGCATATTGAATAATGCGACAGCCTTCACTCGGAACCAAAGGAGAAAGGAAGCCATTACTTGAATCAACACAGCTACACTCTGAGCAAGGCAGAGAAGGAGAGCATGTTTGAATACTTGGAGAGTGTGGGGGGTGTCACCCCGGGGTACCTCACAGAGCGGACTCAAGGGTAACTGAAGTAGGACCGGAAGTCCTCAAACGGGGTCGGCAGCCCGACCTCATCCTGGGGTCGGACGCCCCGACCTCCCCCCAGGTCCGACCTTGGTGTCCTTTCTTTTGACCTCAACTCATCGGCCCAACATCAGGCCTCCTTGGGAAGGAAGGCTTGCTTTGCAAGACTCACAGAGGAGGCAAGGAGGGGACAACTGGGCAGAAGATGACATCACCTGAAAAGGCTAGACAGGTGGTGCCTGCGGAGGACAGATCCCCAGGTAGGATAAGGCACAAGACGTCCATGGCGCGCAACACCCGGAGGGATCTCTATGTGCCTTTTCAGATGTTGTTTGTACTTACTTTTTAGATTTTTAGTCTTAGCTTTTTTGGCCCCCAAGTCCTCTTGTAACTGCCCCCTTGGACTATAAAAGGGAGGGTAGGACGGTCGGGAAGGTGATCAATCGATCAAAAATCACTTACACTATTCTTGGCCAGCTCGTTTCCAAGCCCCAAGAACACTCGCCATTGTAATCCTAGTTCATACTTGACCCCATCAAAGAACACCACACACTGGACGTAGGCCTATTGTCCTTCGGGAGGGCTGAACTAGTATAAACCTCCTTGTCTTTGGCTCGTTTGATACTTGAGTCGACCACCAGATCCATCGGTGAGGCGCCTCGACCATCCTCATTTACCTCCTCGTGTAGCCCCCTTGGAGGATTGCCAACCATCCCGTCGACAGAGAGCATTAAGGTACCATTTGGATACTCCTCGAATATAAAAGGAAAAATAAGCACGAAGGAGAAGAAGTTCACAAACCTAAAGTCTCATGACTGCCACGTGTTGATGACACAGCTACTTCCTATTATAATTCAGGGTATCCTTCCTGATAATGTATGGGCAATAGTAAACAAGCTATGTGCTTTCATGAACACAATCTCACAGAAGTTCATCGATCTAGACAGACTAGAAGTCCTTCAAAATGATGTGCTGCAATGTCTTGTTAGCTTTGAGATGATCTTTCCACCTTTCCTCTTCAATGTAATCATGCATCTTCTATGTCACCTTGTCAAAGATATCCGTATTCTCAGTCCTGTATACCTACACAACATGTTTCCTTTTGAGAGGTACATGGACGCTCTAAAGATGTATGTTCGTAACCGTTCTCGTTCGAAGGCAAGCATCGCCAAGAGGTATGGAACAGAGGAGACCATTGAGTTCTGCACGAAATTTATTGAAGACCTTCGTCCAATCGAGGTGCCCGAATCAAGCTATTAAGGAGACTACGGGGAAAGGGTACTCTTAGAAAAAGAAAAGCAATAATGACTATAAACAACGATTCATTCTGTAAAGCACATTTCACAATTTTGAAACAATCTTCGTTGGTAGCTATTAACAGAGGCACCACTGCAACCACATAGGCTTTTTGGTAGGGATAAATTTCACCTTTTGTTCCTGTTTTAGTGTTTGCAATGGTAGGATGTGATCAGACTGGAGATAACACCCCTAAGGATTTCAGCGACTGTGTCAGCCAAGTTCAACTGCAAGCCGCTATAGAGAGTGCCCAAAAAGGGATGAATGATGCTATAAGGAACGCCGTCACTGATGCACTCATTGACCTCAACTTTTGCAACAGCATGGAGAGGCTTGACAAACGAATTTCCACCCTAGCCGACAAGGTTACCAAGTTTGAAACCTTTGTAGTAGTGTCCAACAATGATGACTTCGGCAGCAACGATGACCGTCAAGCAAGACTACGATGACGTCTTCGCCGTAACATGACAGGTATGGGTAGTAACCAACACCATCACCATGCCCCTGATGATCCATATGCTAAGATGAAGTTTACAAGACCATTTTTTGGGTCATTATGATGCTGAGGGATATCTTGATTGGGAGATGACAGTAGAGCAGAAGTTTAGTGCCCACCTTTTGGCTGAGCAACATAGAGTTTGACAAGCTACTAGTGAGTTTAAGGATTTTGCCATTATTTGGTGAAATGGGCTAGCTGCGCAGGATGCTTTACCTGGTACATGGGAAGAATAGCTATGCATGATAATTTTTTTCGCCCTTCTTATGATAGAGATTTACGCAAGAAACTAATGCATGTTGGAACAAGGAGAGAAATATATACATGATTACTATGGTGAGCTCCAAAAGGGATTGATGCATTGAAGTGTTGTGGAGGGGAACGAGGATTCCATTGTTCACTTTTATTCGGGTTTGAGGCATGAAATTCAGGACATTATTGACTATAAAGAATTTCATGCTGTCAACCAGTTGTTCCAGTTTGCTATGCTTGCAAAAAAAGAATTGTAGGGACGTGAACAGCAGAATAAGAATTGCACCTCCTACACGCCATGTGCGTCGGTGCCGTCTTCGGGGCTGACCAAAACTCTGTATTTTGGTAACCTAATCCCTGGGTTTGAAGCAGAGATTGAAGCGGAATCAAAGAAGGTATGCGATCTGAGAAGAGACGGAAACAGAATCGGCTGAGTTCGAATCGGCTACGGAGCCAGTCGGCTGAGAGCGAATCGGACTAGGATAGCCGATAGCCGATTCTGAGTCAGGGTTGAAGTGGGACCAATCCCGATGGAAAGTGTAGAGATAAGGAGTTGTATTCGGTTCCCAAATTGCGCGTTAAAAGATATTGTCATCTATGGATAGAGTCCTGTAATGGCAATTGTATCTGTAAATTAGGAATTTGTTTAGATTTCCTATTGTAATGCGGCATGGGACCATGTCCCGGGATATTGTCATACCATGTATAGTAGATCAGATAGAAACCATGTCTTGCATGGGTAGTTTTATTCTTGGGTATAAATAGGACCCGAGACCCCTGTAAAAAATAGATCACAATCAATACAATCTCGGCGCATCGCCTCCTATTTTCTTTTAGATGATTTCTTGATCTAGCTTCAGGCTGCATCGATTCGAACCCCAAATAAGGTAAATTCTTGTCGTTTAGTGGTTTATTTCGTCGAATCTAGTGCTTACATCATTATGACACTCTATGTTTAATGTTATAAACTGCGCAAGTTATCATATACAACATATAATCTAGAACAATGTCTAGATCTATCTTTCCATCGGCTTGTTCTTCTCGGGGAGCAGCAACCGATAGAGCTAGATCTAAATGTTGGCCTGGATTATATGTTGTATCCACCGTGTTGAAAGGTTTACATCGATCCATGTAGATCCAATGCTATCTTTTTGTACTTAATGTTGCATCATCCATGATATATTAAGTCGCTTTTAGAAGTATTATGATCTATTTGGCTAGATGTAAATTTATAGAGATAGTGCCGGGGTTTCAGCCGGCCTTATCCGTTTTTAATATTTCTTTTGATATTATTTGCTATTAGATCTATTAGAGTCGCCTCTTATATTAAGATCTTGATCTACTTAAATGCCTTAAGCTAGTACCAGTCCGTTGGCTTCAGCCGACAGCCGATTGATCTAGGTCTAACGCATTTAGGACAGATCGATATCTTTTTATAAGATCAATCAGAGTATTAGCCGATTGACGTTAGACCTGCACCATTGTCTAGGTTATTAACACATATATTTGTTATCTTGGAGTATATTTAGATTAAGTGATTCATACTGTCTCGGCATAGTCGATCTATCCTAGTCACTTAACTTTACTATGCTTCGAGAAAGCAATTATATGTAGGTTGGTTTCCTGAGCCGATCTGGTAGGATCTAACTTTAACCTTAATGCACGAATCTGTTTATTCTTTCTTATTAGTTAGCAGATCAAACCAATTGGCACGCCTAGATCATCACAGGTAGCCAAGGACGGACCTGCACTGGAGCTGAGCAGATCTCCCAGGCCAGCGCGTGAGAGACTTTTCTCATCAACACGTTTCTTGGCACGCCCGGTGGGACCATCAGCAGATCACTAAGCATCGGACGTGATGGTTAACATCAAGAACTCAGAGATCACTGAAGAGAACGTGACTCCAATTACGATGGAGCAATTGTCGGCCAAACAACAGGCCGACTACAAGAACATGGTAGAAGAACTGCAGGCCAACTACCTGCGCCTGTTCGCCCAGACCCGATCTAGATCCGTCCTCCAGAATTACAAGTTCAGCATGGACGATTTCAAGGCATCCTCCTCAAGCGACACGAAAGGCAAACACAAGATGGAGGAGCCGAAACAGGAGCAAGATGACTCGGAGCTGCACACCTTGCAGGACCGGATCGATTCAGCTGTACATCACGCACTAGTCAATCAAAGTGACATCTTGGTCAACACTCTGAATAATATGATTGCCGCTGTGGTCAATTCCAAAATTGTCGCTCAGCTGCAGCGGGGGCCAACCTACTTCACGGACGGCCAGTTCCCCAATTACAGGGTCTTGGTGACCTAGAACCGGCCGATCCCACCTCCGACATAGCCAGGGCCACCAGAAGGGGTCAATCAGCTGACTGCATCCGCATCGGCTTTAAGGCCGTCGCCCGTTATACTAAACCGGCAAGAACAACTCCCCCAGGAGAAACTAGCCGGTATGTTCAATCTCAATCGGCAGTAAGAGCTGATTGCCAATCCCATTCCAGGAGCTCAATACAATGTCGGTGGCCGACAGCTCTTTCCAGAACCACAGACACCCCTGACGAATCGGCCGCTTCCCGCTGGCAACCCACTCCAATATCAGTACCAAGGAGGCCACCAAGATTGGCACTATCGGCCTCAAACGCCGCCTCAGTGTTGGCAAGCACATATACACTATGATCAATACAAGCTGATACAACCGGTTCAAGACAACAAGACTTGGGCCGATTTGATTACCGATGTCATGCGCGATCAGTTCGGCCTTAAGCCAAAGGATTCTGGGAACATGTATCGGTATCCATACCCAGAGCACTTTGAGAGGGTGTTGTTGCCCAACCGATACAAGGTCCCGGACTTCTCAAAATTCTTGGGGCAGGACAACACTTCAACATACGAACACGTCAGCCGATTCTTAGGCTAGTGTGGAGAGGCATCGGCTACAGACGCCCTGAGAGTTCGTCTATTCCCACTCTCTCTTTCGGGATCGGCTTTCACATGGTTTTCTTCGTTGCCCTACAACTCTATCCAGAGCTGGGCAGATCTCGAGAAGCAATTCCACAGCTACTTTTACACCGGCAATCACGAGATGAAATTGTCGGACCTAACAAGCAGCAGGTAGAAGCACGAAGAATCGGTTTAGGACTACATCCAGAGGTTTAGGGAGATGAGGAACCAATGCTACAGCCTGGTGTTGTCCGATTCCTAGTTAGCCGACTTGGCTTTCCACGGACTGCTGCCGCCGATCCGTGAAAGGTTCTCGGCTCAAGATTTTGACAGCCTAGCCCACTTGGCGCAGAAGGTAACGGCCCCACGAGCAGCGATTCCAGGAATCAAGGAAGGCCATCAAGAAGGGTTGCCCACGTCATCGTCGAGTCTGACTCAGAAATAAGCAACGATGACGCGGAGGTCGCGGCAGCCGAATGGGCCAAGAATAAAAAGGCCATCGTCTACCAATGGCTGCTGAAAACGGCCAAAGAAGAGAAATACAATTTTGACATCACCAAGGCCGATATGATCTTCGATTTACTGCTGAAGTAGAAGCAAATCTAGCTTCCCGAAAATCATGTCATCCCATCGGTGATGAACTCAAGAGGAAGAAATAATGTAAGTGGCATAACTCCACCTCCCATGCCACTAACGATTGTAAAGTTTTCAGGCAGCAAATCCAGTCGGCAATCGAGGCCGGGAAGCTCAAATTCACCGATTCACCTCGGCCAATGAAGGTAGACGAAAACCCTTTCCCAGTCAACATGGTTCAAGCCGGCCCCGGGCAAGCTGATCGGTAGAACAAAATGATGAATAGCTTAGCCAAAACTCTCAAAGGGGTTAAGGCAGAGAAGAAGCCGGCTGGAGACCAAGCCGCACCAATCTGTTAGTGATATGCCCTAGAGGCAACATGGAGATGTTGGATATCACGTCAATGTTTATGAATAAATGAATAAAGTGTTATTCAGTTCCATGAAATAGACATCTTGTATTGATCAATAAGTACGTGACTTATTTATGAGACTCCTTATGTATGAATCTATTTCTAAACGATCCCTGATCATATGTCATATTGTTGGAACAAATATGATTCTAAGATCGGCATGTTTATTGATTGATGATCATGTCTCATAGATCATGGGTATGGAGATACCAAATCAATAAACATGGACATATGTGTTGGAGAACACATTGTTGGATAGACCCACCATGAGACACTACAGGAATTAATGTGCCATTAGTTGGTCTCAGGTAGTGTTGGTACAAAGTCCTTAGACCGAGATCACCATGGATTCCAACATCGTAGTAGCCTACTTTGGGACTACCAAACGCTATTCCGTAGCCGGGTAGTTATAAAGGTAGTTTTCGGGTTTGCTATGAAACATGGAGTGGGATGTGAGTGATCAAGATGGAATTTGCCCCTCCTTTGGAGAGATATCTCTGGGCCCCTCGAGGTAATGGATTATGGAAATGCATGGCCATGCTAAGTTGATTGAGGAGTCAATCAACGGACGGATAATCCAATACGGTTCGAGTGAATGGTTAAGCTATTGAAGGGATGGCACACATCTTGCCTATAGCTTAACGGTATCGTGAGGCAAAGGGATTTGTGTACACATTACAGGTTCGAGCCGATATTATATTCTTGTATACTATGGTGTCAATATGTGCTTGCTAGGCGCCGCTGTGACAGTCGGCTGAGTTGGACTCGAGCCGACGGTCGGCTAAGTTAGACTATAGCCGAAACCAAGTATACCTGAACCTACGTGGTCGCACGCTTAAGGGGATAAGAACAGGCATTCGAGTTGGACTCGGATACGGCTCGATCGGATAGGGATCCGATCGGATAGAGTCCTATGGGCTTACGACGTGTGGGCGGCCAACTCTATGAGATACGGATGAGATCCGATTCAAAATAGAGTCCTAATCGGCCACTAGTCCCAGTCGGCCAACTCTATATAAAGGAGGGAGGGGTGGAGAGCTGAGGTACGTCAATTGCATCGCGTGCAACAGAAGTCGCCGAGATCAATCTCCACGGAAACCCTCCCCACCTTCGAGCCAAACCCTAGCCTTGCATCGCGTGCTAGCACACGGGTGTACGGCGTTCTGTCCCCGGACGTGTGGATACCGGTAGAGGCGCTGCTACGTTGCGCGCTCTTGATCGGCTTCGGATCGGCTGCAATCGGAGCGATCGGCTGTGGTGGAATCGGCTGCGGTCGGGCGCATCGGAGCGAGGCGTGAGAACGCGGCCGGACGACTCGAATCGGGCGATTGGCGAATCGGCTGTCTCCGGGAATCGGCTACACTGTTCGGATTGGATTGCCCTGATTGGCTATTCCGTTGCGCTCTACTCCAATCGGTAACGATCTATCGACCCTTACTTGCAAGTGTTCCTGGTTTGCGCGGATAAAAGTTTTTGTTTTCGGCTAGCGTAGCCTCCGCGTAACCCTTCACAATCAACATGGTGCGTCCTGCCGGCCGATCGGCTAATCAACGGCCGATCCGCATGGATAGCTGACGCCGCTTTCAACAGCGGTTTTGGCGGGAAGAAGAAGCTCGACGCGGCAGGCCTTATGTGTGGGAGCCAGAGGCTGCAGGTCCCCGCTTCGTTAGGCATCACAGCGACTGCGATCCGCACTGGCAATGCAAGTTTTTCCGATTCTGTTGGGAATCGAGGATGAAGCTACCGACGATTGAAAATTGCCGGGCCTGCAGTGAACACCGTGAGGACGAATACAGAGACCCACAGATCCAAAGCCCAACTCGATTCATCCCCAGGGCCGTGCAACTGAACCAGACGCGACAGTCTGTCCATGATCGGCTTGGGTTGATCCATCAAGACTTCTTCGAGGAAGATGAGAATAATGAATACTACAAGGAAGAAGCGGCCGATGAGGATCAGTTGGCTAACCCCCAATGGTGCCCTTCTGACCTATTCACTAAAACTCAGAAGAGAGGAATCCAGAGGTTGAAACGCCAAGGACATGAAGAAAAAGTTTGGCAGATGATTTGGGATCAGCGTCGTCAGCTGGGCAAGAAACAGTGGAGGCCCAAGAAGGAAACCGCACCAGCCGACGAAAGCCAAGCCGAAGAAAGCCCAGCCGACCAAGCCAGAAGGGCAGCCAAAGGTAAAGGAAAAGCTACTACATCGGTAAATATGGTTTTCATATTGCTAGCCGAGTTTGGCATCACCGAAGCCGATGCAGATAGCATAGAGGATAGCTTGGCCATACTAGCCTTGTCCCTAGATCATGCCATCTTTGACAAACCGGAGGAACCAAAAATTGGCATCTCAAACCACTTTACGTGAAGGGGTTTGTGAATGGCAAGCCGATGTCCAAGATCTTTGGTCGATGGAGGGGCTGCGGTAAATTTGATGCCCTATACGACTTTCGAAAATTGGGCAAGGGAGCCGAAGATTTGATCAAGACAAATATGGTACTTAAATACTTTGGTAGCAACCCATCAGAGGCCAAGGGAGTACTCAACGTGGAGCTGACCGTCGGCAGCAAAACCATGCCCAGAACCTTCTTTGTCATCGACGAGAAGGGGTCTTACAGCCTGCTGCTTGGGAGGGACTGGATCCACGCAAATTACTGCGTCCCTTCCACCATGCACCAAAGTCGATTCAATGGGACGATGACGAGATCAAAATTGTGCCCGAGCAGTCGAAGCGTCGCTAATGCCGATTTGCCATTATGGGAAATCGATGGCATCGATTGTTTGTCTGGGAAAATCTAGCAAGACGATTTTCTTAAAGTGTCCAATTCTACCATACAGCCAATCGGAGATGAGGAGCCGCAGCTGCTGCTTTGAAGGTGTCGTGGAGGGCTCGAGCATGATAGTATGCAAAGCCGACGTAATCAAATACATCCTGTCGGCTCCAGTGTTAAAGGGACGTATTGGAAAGTGAATTTTTTCTTTGACGGAGTTCGACTTGAGGTATCAGGAACCCAGGGCAGTTAAAGGACAAGCTATAGCCGATTTTATTGTCGAACACAAAGATGACTCGATCGGCTCAGTCGAAATCATGCCTTGGACATTAACGTTTGATGGCTCGGTATGCACAAGCAGATGCGGTATTGGCTTAGTAATTATTTCACCAAGGGGGGCAAGCTTTGAATTCGCCTTCTCAATTGACCCCACGCTACAAAGAATCAAGCCGAATACGAAGCAGTGCTCAAGGGATTACATCTTCTCAAAGAAGTTGAAGCCGACGCGATAGAGATAATGGAGGATTCACTGTTGGTCATCAGCCAGTTGTCAAGGGAGTATGAATGCAGGAATGACGCGCTGATGGTCTACTATCAACAATGCCGAGAATTGATGGATAGCTTTCGGCTAGTTACACATCCCTAGAGAGCAGAATACAGAAGCCCATGATTTAGCTCAAGGGGCATCAGGCTACAGCCGATGATAAAAGAGGTTGAGATAGAAGTCGCTGCCATGACAACCGATGATTGGAGGTTTGAGGTCTACAGCTATTTACAGAACCCCTCTCAATCGGCTTTAAGGAAATTGCAATACAAGGCTTTAAGATATGTTTTGCTCGACGAAGATCTCTACTATCGGACGATTGATGGTGTGCTGCCCAAGTGTCTTAGTGCCAATCAAGCCAAGGTGGCTATCGGAGAACTACATGAAGGGATATGCGGCACACATCAATCGGCTCACAAAATGAAGTGGTTGCTTCGGAGAGCAGGGTATTTTTGGCCGATGATGTTGGAGGACTGTTTCAAATATTACAAAGGTTGCCAGGATTGTCAGAAATTCGGAGCCATACAAAGGGCACCTGCATCGGCTATGAACCCAATCATAAAGCCTTGGCCGTTCTAAGGATGCGGCATCGACATGATCGGCCAGATTAATCCATCCTCAAGCAAAGGACATAAATTTATTATGGTGGCAACAGATTATTTTACAAAATGGGTGGAGGCAATTCCTTTGAAAAAGGTTGATTCTAGGGACGCAATCGAGTTTGTTAAAGAGCATATCATCTATCGATTTGGTGTCCCACAAACAATAACAACAGACCAGGGATTTATCTTCATATCGGACGAGTTTGTTCAGTTTGCCGACGGCATAGGGATCAAACTACTTAATTATTCACCGCACTATGCGCAGGCCAACGGGCAAGCAGAAGCTTCAAACAAAAGTTTGATCAAACTGATAAAGAGGAAGATTTCTGAGTATCCCAAGCAATGGCACAACCGATTAGCAGAATCACAGTGGGCCTATCGGATGGCATGCCATGGATCTATCCAAGTCCCTCCATACAAATTAGTCTATGGGCACAAAGCAGTCCTGTCATGGGAAAATATCATCGGCTCAAGACGAATTCAATTACAAGACCAGCTCACAGCCGATGACTATTACAACTTGATGGTAGATGAATCAGAAGACCTAGTTTTATCAAGGATGAGGGCCTTGGAAAAAGTAACAAGGGATAAGGAACGAGTCACCCATCATTATAACAAGAAAGTTATGCCTAAGTCTTTTGAAGAGGGCGAACTCGTTTGGAAATTGATATTGCCGATTGGATCAAGAGATAATAAATTTCGGCAAATGGTCACCTAGTTGGGAAGGGCCTTTCAAGATCCACAAATGCGTCTCTAAAGGGGCCTACATGTTAGAAGGGTTCGATGGAGAAGTATTTGGAAGGCTCTAAATAGAAAATATTTGGAGAAATACTACCCAAGCGTTTGGATCAATGCATGATTCGGCTATGTTCTTGCCGATTCGTACTAGCCGATGTCTTGACTCGTGTGAGCATCGCCTTTAGGTCATTTTCATGCTAAATCTTTCCCTAGTTTTTTGCAGATCGGCTTAGTTTGGCCGACAAAGACGACAGTGGCAGAAGTTGTGGATCTCATAATTTTGTCGACATTACGAACATCTACAAAATTAGGGGGGCATGTACATACACCAATCAAGAAGGCAGATACCAAGAGAAAATTTTCCAAGTTTTCAACACATTTTGAAGTCTTCAGAGGTATCGGCAATCAGAAAGTAAAATATATGTACAAGCCGATTACATAAAAAGCCAGTTCAAGCCGTTTACACCATGTTTATAGAATTCAAGTGTATTACAAGGCCAAGAATGCATCTATGGCTGAAATGGCAGTAGTCTGGATTGCCTTTATCTCGTCAAATACCACATGATCTTTGGCATTGGAACCAGGGATTACTTTAGCCGATTTATGTAGTGCTCTCAGATGCTTGATAATGGTCGTCAGTTTCCTTGTTTGGTCTTCAGTAGCCTTCGGCAAATCGGACAGCACCTGTTCCTCGGCCGCAATGTTGGCTCGACATTGTTCCAGCCGCCGCATCAAATCGGCTTCTTCGGCCTTCAAGCTAGCAATCCGGGCCTGAGAAGTGGTTGGGCCGGCCTTCAGCTCATTCAACTTCTCTTTTTCGGCCTCCACGTTCTTGACAGTGTCCTGGATCTTGGCGGTTATGTCGGCTTGGGCAAGCCTTTCGATCATGCGTTGCATCGCACGCCCAAGCCTTTGCCGATGCAGATTGATGCAAACAGCAGCAGAGACCTTGGCGGCTAGATCATCAGGGAGCTGGCCCTCAATCTCAAAGAATCGAGACTTGAAGTCTAATCGATGTCCGGTGATGGCGTATGTCTTGAAGTCTTTCTTTTAGCTCGTCGGTGGGGCTTTATCCAGGACCGGTGGCTTCCCTTCTTCTTCACAAGGAAACTCCTTTATGTCAAAGGAGAGCAAGTCGGCCAGGGGCTGCACAAAGGAAACAATGGGGTTAAGCTACGATCGGAGCATCTAATTATTTGAGCCATTATGAGGAAAAGGATGGGGGAAAACTTACTCTCGCTGCAAGCATCGGATCGGCCTCTTCTTCAACTTCGGCCGGGTTGACGGGAGCGATGTCTTCTTCAATGGGATCACCAGCCGAAGTTGTTGCACCAACTGGATCACCGGCCGGCGTTGTGACACCCCCAATTTCTTGGTCGCCCACAGTCGATGCCGTGTGCTCGCTCGATACCTGGGGGGCAGCCGACGGAGATGGAGGAGGCTACAAAACAAAAGACAAGTGTCAGTTGTTAAATTGGCTGAGATTGGTAAGTTTAATACAAGTCTAAGGAAACAGTTACCTGTGGAGCGCGACATGGACGGCAAGCTAACTTCTTGACCTAAACAAAACACATTCGG
Source organism: Oryza australiensis (assembly GCA_019925245.2). Taxonomy (NCBI): domain Eukaryota; kingdom Viridiplantae; phylum Streptophyta; class Magnoliopsida; order Poales; family Poaceae; genus Oryza; species Oryza australiensis. The sequence goes on from JAIFGZ020000705.1 coordinate 140,160, forward strand.
TTAAGTACAAAGTAGTATTATGCTGAAGCCGAATATAGTAGAATGAGGACTTACCAAGCTGTTTCTTCGTGGGAGGACTTGGAGGCCCGGCGGTTTGTTGGGTGGAGGATTGAGCAAGTTATGGCTCGAATCGCTTGATTCGGCGGCTGCTCCGATAGCCGTGACATTTCTTCGTTTGCAACCTCCTCGTTCGGGACTTGGTCGATGCTTGGGATCCACCGACGGAGGCTGCACGGTGCGCGATCGGCTGCCTTTTCTTTTGCTTCTTGGCAGGTGCAGTCGATGGCTTCGCACTTGGGGCAGTTTTTTTTTGCCGGGCCAGCGGCTGGCGTGTCTGTCCGTGCAATAAGGTCTTCAATTTGGGCGCGTCCCAGCCGATGGCCGACGGAGCTAGCCCGCATCCATTTGGCAGAACGCCTAGACGGTACTCCATTGGAATTCCTGCGTTACTTACCGTCAGTCGTTCTGTTTCTGTTTCCTGCAAGAGGGAAGAAATTCAAGTGTTAGCAGATTAATTCAGCCATTGATCTGAGAAGAAGGAAGAGTTTGGAGTTCAGGACTCACTAAAGGGATTTCTGTAAATCAAAGTGTGTTTGATTCTTCATTTGATGATGAACAATTGGTCGCTGTGGTTATTGGTTTGTGTTTTGATCTTTGGAGATTATTGACAAATTGGTTTTGGGAGATAATTGCATTTTTGGATGATGAACAATGTTTAGTCGGCGCCACGGCCGGTCGGCCGAGCTTATGCTTGCCGGTCGACCGGAGAGTGTCCGGACGGTCGACCCCGAGCTTGCTGCGGTCGACTAGTCGAGCTGATCCGGTTGCCGATTTTGATTCGATTTTGATTTCGGTTTGTTTCCTTGCATATACATGGAAGTTTCGTGTTCCTATGCACGTGTCTTGTTGTTTATGCTAACAATGAGTCAAGTTTGGATAGCTTGTGCTCAGATATGGTATTCTTTGTTTAATTGTGTGCAGGTATTCTTTACGCCTCGGGAAAGTGTTGCCGGTGATCGAGTCGGAGTCAACTTGGAGATAAGGTGACGTCCGAGATTGGGATCATGCGGGATGCTGAAGGGTAGAGATTAGTGCACATAATTGGTGTAGTTTCCATATGGCATACAATGGAGATATTGTTGCGTATGGAAAGCAGAATTTCGGTTTTAGGAAAACCGAGTTTGTTATGGTTGTTTTATGTATAGTTCGTTTCTTGTACGGGAAGGTTTCCTAGTGGATTAGGGCTTCTTGTATGAGTAGGATTCGTGGCTCTTGGCTGCGGATCTTGGGTATAAATAGTGAGGGGAGGCGTGGCCTCTCGGTATCGCTTTTGAGTTCATGTTTTTAGAGTTTCGAGTTAGGGTTTCAAGTTTAGCTTGAGATTTTGTGAGCAGTGCTTTGCTTGCAATTTGTAAACACAGAGAGTTTCAATAAAGATCAATCTTCTTGAGAATTCTGTGTCTTCTTCTTTCTTGGTGCGACGGCGTAATTGTCGATTCAACCGGATCTGCTAACCGGTCAGACCGCAGATACTACGGTGGTCAGACCGCGCCTTCTTCCCGGTTAGACCGCAAGTACATTGGCGGTCAGACCGGCGGGCATCGGCATCGGCTACATCGAGCAATCGGCTGAGGCGATCGGCTACGGGCGGTCAGACCGAAGGTCATCAGGCAGTCAGACCGGTGAGGTTACTCGATCAGACCGGCACAACACCTGCGGTCAGACCGGCTTTAGAAAACAGAGGTAAAGTTTTATTTCTGCTAAAACTTTGTTTTTGGGGTACTCAACCATTCACCCTCCCTCTTGTTGGCTTTTCTTTGGGCGTTCGATCCTTCAAGTGGTATCAGAGCCACATTTTTCTGCTTTGGATTTTCTTCGATCTAAAGTTTTTTCATCATGTCGGATAAATTTTCAACAAACCGCATGTTTTTGATGGTCCCGATTTTGCGTATTGGTGTAGTAAGATGCAATCTTACATCATGGCTCCAGACTATGATGTGTGGCAAAAGGTTGCTCTTCCCTACACCATACCCGATGCAATTAATTCTGATGCTTTGAAAACTGAATTTAATAATAATTGCAAAGCTCAACACATTTTGTTGAATGGAATTTCGTGTTCTGATTTTGACCGTGTTTCTTATCTTCAAACCGCTAATGAAATTTGGAACGCTTTGAAAAACTTTCATCAAGGAACTACAAACATAAAAGAACTTCGTCGGTATCTTTTTAAAAAGGAATATATAAAATTTGAGATGAAACCTGCTGAAGCTTTGGATGACTATCTTGGTAGGTTTAATAAAATCTTGAGCAATCTTAGATCTGTTGATTCTTTTTATGATACTAATTATCCACAGTCTGAGATTTCTCGCCACTTTTTAAATGGTCTTGACATGTCTGTTTGGGAGATGAAAGTAACTTCTATTCAAGAATCTGTTAATATGGCAAAATTGACTTTGGATTCGCTTTATACAAAACTCAAAACTCATGAGATGAATATTCTTTCTCGAAAAACAGATTCTAAGTCAAGTGCTTTGATTTCTCCTTCGACTTCTTAAGATGTTGCTTCTTCATCATCTCCAAATGCTCTTGCTTTAATTAACGCCATGTCGATGAACAAATCGAGAAATTCGAGGAGGAGGATTTGGCTCTTGCTACTAACAAACTTTATAGAGCTATGGACAGAGTTAGGTTCGGGAAGAAAGGAGGACCAACATATTGTTTTGAGTGCGGCGCCTTGGATCACATCCGCTCCAACTGCCCCAAGCTCGAGAGGAGCAAGAAGGAGGACAAGAGCACCGAAAAGACAAAAGATGACAAGCCCAAGGGTAAGCGCTCCAAGGAGATGATCAAGAAAGTGCTGAGTCAAGTCTATGCCGCTTTTGAGCCACTCAGCGACATAGATTCTGACAGTGAGGAGAAGGGCAAGAACATCTCCGGCGTTTGTTTCATGACGCGTGGAGATGAAGATTCTTCAGATGAAGAAAATGAGGTAAGCTCACTTGAGGATGCAATTCTTGTTTTAAGTGCTAAGAATTAAAAATGTGAGAATATGTTTAAAAAACAAGAATTTGTGATTGAATCTTTAAATGCTGAAATTGCTAGATTAAAAACTCTTATTCCCAATGATGATAGTTGCAAAAATTGTGAGGTTTTAATGCTAGAAATTTCAAAGATTAGAGATGTCAATAATTCTCAAGTTTTGGCTACTAAATCTTGTTTAACTTGTGATGCTAATTAATTGAAACTAAAAGATTCTTTAGCTCGTGTTAAGTGTTAGTGATATGCCCTAGAGGCAACATGGAGATGTTGGATATCACGTCAATGTTTATGTATAAATGAATAAAGTGTTATTCGGTTCCATGAAATAGACATCTTGTATTGATCAATAAGTACGTGACTTATTTATGAGACTCTTTATGTATGAATCTATTTCTAAATGATCACGATCATATATCATATTATTGGAACAAATATGATTCTAAGATCGGCATGTTTATTAATTGATGATCATGTCTCATAGATCATGGGTATGGAGATACCAAATCAATAAACATGGACATATGTGTTAGAGAACACATTGTTGGATAGACCCACCATGACACACTACAGAATTAATATGCCATTAGTTGGTCTCGGGTAGTGTTGGTACAAAGTCCTTAGACCGAGATCACCATGGATTCCAACATGTGTAGTAGCCTACTTTGGGACTACCAAACACTATTCCGTAATGGGTAGTTATAAAGGTAGTTTTCGGGTTTGCTATGAAACATGGAGTGGGGTGTGAGTGATCAAGATGGAATTTGCCCCTCCTTTGGAGAGATATCTCGGCCCCTCGAGGTAATGGATTATGGAAATGCATGGCCATGCTAAGTTGATTGAGGAGTCAATCAACGGACGGATAATCCAATACGGTTCGAGTGAATGGTTAAGCTATTGAAGGGATGGCACACATCTTGCCTATAGCTTAAGCGGTATCGTGAGGCAAAGGGATTTGTGTACACATTATAGGTTCGAGCCGATATTATTCTTGTATACTATGGTGTCAATATGTCTGCTAGCGCGCCGGTTGACAGTCGGCTGAGTTGGACTCAAGCCGACGGTCGGCTAAGTTAGACTATAGCCGGCGAGTATACCTGAACCTACGGGTCGCACACTTAAGGGGATAGAATAGATATACGAGTTGGACTCGGATACGGCTCGATCGGATAGGGATCCGATCGGATAGAGTCCTATGGGCTTACGACGTGTGGTTGGCCAACTCTATGAGATACGGATGAGATCCGATTCAAAATAGAGTCCTGATCGGCTACTAGTCCCAGTCGGCCAACTCTATATAAAGGAGGGAGGGGTGGAGAGCTGCGGCACGTCAATTGCATCGCGTGCAACAGAAGTCGCCGAGATCAATCTCCACGGAAACCCTCCCCACTTTCGAGCCATACCCTAGCCTTGCATCACGTGCTAGCACACGGGTGTTCGGCATTCGTCCCCGGACGTGTGGATACCGGTAGAGGCGCTGCTACGTTGTGCGCTTTGTTGATCGGCTTCGGATCGGCTGCAATCGGAGCGATCGGCTGTGGTGGAATCGGCTACGGTCGGGCGCATCGGAGCGAGGCGTGAGAACGCGGCCGGACGGCTCGAATCGGCGATTGGCGAATCGCGTCTCCGGGAATCGGTTACACTTGTTCCGGATCGGATTGCCCTGATTGGCTATTCCGCTGCACTCTACTCCAATCGGTAACGATCTATCGGCCCTTACTTGCAAGTGTTCCTGGTTTGCGCGGTAAAAAGTTTTGTTTTCGGCTAGCGTAGCCTCCGCGTAACCCTTCGGTGGTATCGAGCTAATCTTGCTTAGTTCGGGTTTTAGATTGGATCTGGAACAAGTTTTGCACACAGGTTGATTAGATCAATCGGTTTTACGGGATCTGTTGAGGAGAGTTAATGGTAATTGCGTTCCTTGATAGTGTATCGGAACGGCGTAATGTGATTACGTCGAAGCAATATCCATAGAACTCGGTTTGAGTTGGGTTCGAGATAGCGTTCCTTGATAGTGTATCGGAACGGTATAATGTGATTATGCCGAAGCTATCTCGTAGTCCAATCTTGTTAGCTGCCTCGCGCCTACGCAAACCATCTCCCTTGATAGTGTATCGGGATGGCATAATATGATTATGCCGACATGGTTTTCGTAGCGATTTCATAGATTGGATCTATGAATTTCGTGTGGTGTTCCGGCGCTGCCCGAAGCCCGCGAGGGCGGCTTCCCCTCGACACCCCGTCGTGTGCGTACCCCCTTATAGGTCGTCTCGGTGCCGTATCTCCGTGATAGGTAGAAAACATTTCTACGCCTAACTTGTTTTTGCGAGAGAATGCTTTGAGATGGTATGGCCCTATTGTATGTATGAGATGCATGTGATGCATGTAATATTCTTTCATATGTGCAATCCTGTAATATTCTTTCATACGTGCAATGCTTGTAATATTCTTTCACGACTGCTGAGTCGATGTAATCTTCAATTAGAGCTTCTATAGTAGTAGCTTAGTTTGAAGAAATCAAGCATCGTGCACATTGAAAGATGGTGCCGAAGATGGAGATCCTCGCGCCGACATGGAGATGGAGATCACCATGTGAAGGGGGCCATACTATTTCATTATATGCTATTCTACCTGTTTTCATATGTGATATGTTTGTTTGATAGGATAGCATCCCTCACAAAATTAAGTAGTAATGATGCCCTTCCAAATGTTGCACCCGTCACCGTTATGCTCGTCAATGGTGGGTGCCAAAGCGAGTGTCATTCTCTATCATAACACGAGGGGTATATGTCGGACATATACGGCGGGAGCATTTGGTTTACTTAACAAGGCTATCAAAACAGTTTTGGGCCTTGGGGCATAGGTTGGGGCCGGGGCATGGAAATGCCACACCAACAACAAGAGTCACATAGAGATGTGATTAGCAAGGAGTTGCTTACCGATGTTATTAATTTTTTAGCAGTGATGCCAAAGCTCACTAGAAAATTAATTAACATGTGGATCTTGACCCAATACGTAACCTAGAGGGAAGGTGTAAAATACGTAATGGGAGTCTTATGTTAAATTGTTTAACAAAAGACATAGCATAAACATTGTGCTAAACTTTGCTTTTTACGTTGTAGAATACATGGCGGCTAATACTACACCGTACCTTTAATTTGCGATCTATTCTCGAAAAGGAAAAATTAAACCGAACAAACTTTATGGATTGGTATCGCAACTTGAGAATTGTTCTCAAGCAAGAGCGTAAGGAGTACGTTCTTGAAGTACCCTATCCCGAGGATTTGCCTAATAACGCCACCGCAACCGCACGGAGGGCTTACGAGAAGCACACTAATGATGCCCTAGACATAAGCTGTCTCATGCTTGCTACAATGTCTCTGAGCTTCAAAATCAATATGAGAGCAGCGATGCTCACACTATTATTCGGGGACTGCGTGGCATGTTTGAGAACCAAGCTCGGACCGAGAGGTTCAACACCTCAAAGTCCTTGTTTGCGTGCGAGCTTGTTGAGGGAAATCCCGTCGTCGCATGTGATAAAAATGATTGGCTACATTGAGAGTCCGGAAAAACTAGGTTTTCCCGTTAGCCAAGAGTTGGCTCGATGTGATTCTCCGGTCGCTCCCTCCGAGCTTCGAGCCATTCATATTGAATTATCACATGAACAATATGGATAGGACCTTGGCTGAATTGCATGGGATGCTAAAGACAGTGAGGAGAGTATCCAGAAAACGGTCATCATGTGATGATGATGCGAAGGCTAAGCGCAAACCACTGTCAAGAAGCTTTGCACCAAGAGGAAGTTAACCCCGATGAGATCGCGAGTGCCTCTAATGCAAAGAAGGGCAAGAAGGGTCGGCGGCATCGAGATGCCGTTTGCTTCTATTGCAAGGAGACAGCCTTTGGAAGAGGAGCTGCAAGAAGTACATGGAGGATCTCAAAAAGAAGCAAAGTACGACTTATGCTTCAGGTATTAATGTTATAGACATTAATCTTGCTACTTCACCTACGACTCTTGGGTATTTGATACCGGATCGTAGCTCATATTTGCAAGTCGTTGCGGGGAATGAGAAAAAGTAGAGGATTGAGAAGGGGTGAGGTGAACTGCGCGTCGGCAATGGAGCAAGCGTTGCTACGTTCTTTGTCGGCACGATACCACTTCATCTACCTTCGGGATTAGTTTTGGAATTAATTAATTGTTATTGTGTTCCAACACTATGTCAAAATGTTATTTCCGCTTCATGTTTGCAAGCGGAAGGATATGATTTTAGATCAATGAACAATGGTTGTTCAATATATCTCGAGATATGTTCTATTTTCATGCTCCATTGGTGAATGGATTATACGTTTTGAATCTTGAAGCGTCTCCCATCTATAACATTAATACGAGAAAGGCAACTCTCTAATGATATAAACCCCACGTTTATCCGGCATTGTCGCTTAGGCCATATAAATAAGAAACGCATGGAGAAGCTCCATAAGGATTGATTGCTTCACTCTTTTGATTTTGAATCATTTGAGACATGTGAGTCTTGTTTACTTGGTAAGATGACAAAGGCACCTTTCACGGGACACGGTGAAAGAGCAAGTGACTTGTTGGCACTCATCGATGTATGTGGACCAATGAGCTCAACGATCAGAGGTGGTTATCGTACTTCATTACCTTTACCGATGACTTTAGTAGATATGGTTATATCTACTTAATGAGGCATAAGTCCGAATCCTTTGAAAAGTTCAAAGAATTCCAGAATGAAGTCAGAATCATTTAGGGAAAACAATCAAGTTTCTACGATCAGATCGTGGAGGGAATACTTGAGCCAAGAGTTTGGTAATCATCGAAAGATTGTGGAATTGTTCCACGTTGACTCCACCGGGAACTCCACAATGGAACGGAGTGTCCGAACGGAGAAATCGCACCTTGTTGGACATGGTGCGGTCGATGATGAGCCAAAGTGATCTTCCGTTATCCTTCGGGGATATGCTCTTGAAAGCATTGCGCTCACACTAAATAGAGTTCCATCTAAGTCGGTTGAAAAGACACCATATGAGATATGGACAGGGCAACCCCTAGTTTATCTTTTCTCAAAATTTGGGGATGTGAGGCTTATGTAAAACGTTTACGTCGACAAGCTCACACCCAAATCGACAAGTGCTTCTTTGTGGGATATCCTAAGGAAACTAAGGGATATTACTTTTATAATCGGGAACAAGGCAAAGTGTTTTCGCCCAACACGGTGTCTTCTTGGAGAAAGAGTTTCTTTCAAGAAGGGTTAGTGGGAGCGGGGTGCATCTTGAAGAAGTTCAAGAAACACCGAGAAACGTTTCGGCGACCACGAACCACAACGGGAGGAGCAAAGTGTTGCGCCACTAGTTGTGGATACACCAGCCCACGGAGGTACGAAAGATCACGTCGTGCACCGACAGTACACAGTGCGGAACAACGTGATATATTGTTGTTGGACAATGATGAACCTAAGACCTATGAGGAAGCGATGGTGGGACTCGATTCCAACAAGTGGCTTGGAGCCATGAAATCCGAAATAGAATCCATGTACGACAATTAAGTTTGGAACTTGGTTGATCCACTGATGGTGTCAAAACCATTGAGTGCAAATGGGTTTTTAAGAAAAATGCCGATATGGATGGAAATGTTCACATCTATAAGGCGCGATTGGTGGCGAAAGGTTTTAAACAGATTCAAGGAGTTGATTATGATGAAACCTTCTCGCCCGTCGCAATGCTTAAATCTATTCGGATTATCTTAGCGATTGCTGCATATTTCGATTATGAGATATGGCGAGATGGATGTCAAAACGGCTTTCCTAAATGGAAACCTAAGCGAGGATGTATACGTGATACAACCTCGGGGTTTTGTCGATCCAGAATTGCTGAAAGATATGCAAGCTACGAAATCCATTTATGGATTGAAGCAAGCATCTCGGAGTTGGAATATTCGTTTTGATGAAGTAATCAAAGGGTTTGGTTTCATCAAAAACGAAGAAGAGGCCTGTGTTTACAAAAGGTCGGTGGGAGTGCAATTGTATTTCTAATCTTATATGTGGATGACATATTGTTGATTGGAAATGATATCCCTATGCTAGAATCCGTCAAGTCTTCATTGAAAAATAGTTTTTCCATGAAAGACTTAGGGGAGGCAGCATACATATTAGGCATTCGGATCTATAGAGATAGATCCAAGAGGCTAATTGGATTAAGCCAAAGTACATACATTGACAAGGTGTTGAAAAGGTTCAACATGCATGATTGAAAGGTTTCTTGCCCATGTCACATGGCATTAATCTTAGCAAGAATCGGTGTCCTCGGACACATGATGAGCGGAATAAGATGGGTATGGTTCCATATGCTTCGGCAATTGGATCCATCATGTATGCCATGCTTTGTACACGCCTAGATGTCTCGTACGCTTTGAGTGCTACGAGCGAGATACGATCGAGATCCAGTGAAGGTCACTGGATCTGCCGTAAAGAATATCCTTAAGTACTTGAGAAGAACTAAGGATATGTTCCTAGTCTATGGAGGTGAAGAAGAGCTCGTTGTAAGTAGTTACACCGATGCTAGCTTCCAAACAGACAAGGATGATTATAGATCGCAATGCGGGTTCGTGTTCTGCCCGAACGGAGGCGCGATCCCGTGGAAGAGTTCCAAGCGGGATACCGTTGCTGATTCTACAACGGAGGCCGAGTACATTGCTGCTTCGGAAGCTGGAAAGGAGGCTGTTTGGATCAAGAAATTCGTTTCGAGCTTGGTGTGATGACTAGTACGACGGTCCAATGTCTCTCTATTGTGATAATAGTTGAGCCATTGCGCAAGCCAAGGAGCCAAGGTCACATCGGAAGTCCAAACACATACTTCGGCGATATCATCTCATCCACGAGATAGTGGACAGAGGTGATGTCAAGATATGCAAAGTGCACACGGATCTCAACATAGCCGATCCGCGACAAAACCTCTCCCTCCGAAGCATGAGGCGCACACAAGAAGCAATGGGTATTAGATACTTACATGATTGACTCTAGTGAAAGTGGGAGATTGTTAGTGCGGCGCCTTGGATCACATCCGCTCCAACTTCCCCAAGCTCGAGAGGAGCAAGAAGGAGGACAAGAGCACCGAAAAGACAAAAGATGACAAGCCCAAGGGTAAGCGCTCCAAGGAGATGATCAAGAAAGTGCTTGAGTCAAGTCTATGCCGCTTTTGAGCCACTCGGCGACATAGATTCGGCGGTGAGGAGAAGGGCAAGAACATCTCCGGCGTTTGTTTCATGACGCGTGGAGATGAAGATTCTTCGAGATGAAGAAAACGAGGTAAGCTCACTTGAGGATGCAATTCTTGTTTTAAGTGCTAAGAATAAAAATGTGAGAATATGTTTAAAAAACAAGAATTTGTGATTGAATCTTTAAATGCTGAAATTGCTAGATTAAAAACTCTTATTCCCAATGATGATAGTTGCAAAAATTGTGAGGTTTTAATGCTAGAAATTTCAAAGATTAGAGATGTCAATAATTCTCAAGTTTTGGCTACTAAATCTTGTTTAACTTGTGATGCTAATTAATTGAAACTAAAAGATGCTTTAGCTCGTGTTAAGTGTTAGTGATATGCCCTAGAGGCAACATGGAGATGTTGGATATCACGTCAATGTTTATGTATAAATGAATAAAGTGTTATTCGGTTCCATGAAATAGACATCTTGTATTGATCAATAAGTACGTGACTTATTTATGAGACTCTTTATGTATGAATCTATTTCTAAATGATCCCACGATCATATATCATATTATTGGAACAAATATGATTCTAAGATCGGCATGTTTATTGATTGATGATCATGTCTCATAGATCATGGGTATGGAGATACCAAATCAATAAACATGGACATATGTGTTAGAGAACACATTGTTGGATAGACCCACCATGAGACACTACGGGAATTAATGTGCCATTAGTTGGTCTCGGGTAGTGTTGGTACAAAGTCCTTAGACCTGAGATCACCATGGATTCCAACATGTGTAGTAGCCTACTTTGGGACTACCAAACACTATTCCGTAATGGGTAGTTATAAAGGTAGTTTTCGGGTTTGCTATGAAACATGGAGTGGGATGTGAGTGATCAAGATGGAATTTGCCCCTCCTTTGGAGAGATATCTCGGGCCCCTCGAGGTAATGGATTATGGAAATGCATGGCCATGCTAAGTTGATTGAGGAGTCAATCAACAGACGATAATCCAATACGGTTCGAGTGAATGGTTAAGCTATTGAAGGGATGGCACACATCTTGCCTATAGCTTAACTGGTATCGTGAGGCAAAGGGATTTGTGTACACATTATAGGTTTGAGCCGATATTATTTTTGTATACTATGGTGTCAATATGTTGCTAGGCGCCGCGTTGCAGTGTCGGCTGAGTTGGACTCGAGCCGACGGTCGGCTAAGTTAGACTATAGTCGAAACCGAGTATACCTGAACCTATAGGGTCGCACGCTTAAGGGGACAGAATAGATATACGAGTTGGACTCGGATACGGCTCGATCGGATAGGGATCCGATCGGATACAGTCCTATGGGCTTACGACGTGTGGGCGACCAACTCTATGAGATACGGATGAGATCCGATTCAAAATAGAGTCCTGATCGGCTACTAATCCCATTCGGCGAACTCTATATAAAGGAGGGAGGGGTGGAGAGCTGCGGCAGGTCAATTGCATCGCGTGCAACAGAAGTCGCCGAGATCAATCTCCACGGAAACCCTCCCCACTTTTGAGCCAAACCCTAGCCTTGCATCGCGTGCTAGCACACGGGTGTTCGGCGTTCTGTCCCCGGACGTGTGGATACCGGTAGAGGCGCTGCTACGTTGCTCGCTGTTGATCGGCCGGATCGGCTGCAATCGGAGCGATCGGCGTGGTGGAATCGGCTGCGGTCGGGCGCATCGGAGCGAGGCGTGAGAACGCGGCCGGACGACTCGAATCGGCTGATTGGCGAATCGCCGTCTCCGGGAATCGGCTCACTTGCTCCGGATCGGATTGCCACGATTGGCTATTCCGCTGCACTCTACTCCAATCGGTAACGATCTATCGGCCTTTACTTGCAAGTGTTCCTGGTTTGCGCGGTAAAAAGTTTTGTTTTCGGCTAGCGTAGCCTCCGCGTAACCCTTCATCAAGCACATGGAAGAAATAGTTAAACAAGATGAGGTAGTTTCTTGCTCTAGATGTCGCAAAGGCAAAGTTGTCATAATTGATTGTGAAAATTTTGTTAATCTTGAAAAAGAAGTTTCTTACTTGAAAAGTTCTTTGCAAAAATTTTTTGATGGTAAGAAACAACTTAACATGATTTTGGACAAATCTAAAGTGTGTAGCGACAACAAAGGAATAGGTTTTGATGCTCATGACTATTTCATCAAAAATCCTCCAAATGTTTTAGGAATAACTGAAAACGGTGAAATCTTGACAAAACCTAGAACCATGGAAACAGTTTTTAAGTCTGCTGGAAATTTGCCATCCCTTTCTGTTTATCTAAAAGAAACTAAACCTAATTTTTCAAAACCATCTGTTACTAAAGAAAAGTTTTCTTGCTCTTTTTGTGGTAAAGATGGTCATCTTGTAGGTTTTTATTTCAGATTATCATGAAAACAGAAAAAGGAAAGAGAGAATAATTTTGCAAAATCAAATTGGCAAAAATCTGTTTCCCTGGAAGGCCGATACAGATTGGTCCACCGTGAGGCCAGGCCTGCACCGGTCGGACCGCGCCCTGCCTGGTGGAGCCGGATGGCCTAGGCAGTACTGTGCAGTGGGTGGGCCCGAAGAATTTTCTAAAAATTCCAAACTGTTTTCTCTCGTGGTTTTGTGCCTATTGGATCTACGGTCATGTGTCTCGATCTTGGATTCCTATGTTTCTTTTAACTAACCTTGATCGAGGCTTCGACATCCTTTGTTGTGTAGGCTTTCGTGGCGAGGAAGGAGAACGTGTGGATCATGGACTCCGGTTGTTCGCGACACATGACTGGAGATAAGAATTGGTTCTCCTCCCTCAAGATGGCATCCAAGACGGAATCGATAATCTTTGGGGATGCTTCAACAAGTGCCGTTCTCGCTACCGGATCCGTCAAGTTAAGTGACAAGTTTGAATTGAAAGAGGTAGCTTTGATAGAGGATTTAAAATACAATTTACTTTCAGTTTCACAAATTGTTGATGAAAACTTTGAAGATCATTTCAAGAAAACTAGAAGTAAAATATTTGATTCTTGTGGTGATTCTGTTTTGAACATTTCTCGTTATGGGAGAGTTTTTAAAGCTGATTTTGAAAACCTTGTTTCTCCTCTTGTCACATGTTTAGTTGCAAAATTCAACAAAGATTTGATGTTCTGGCATCGTAGACTTGGTCATGTTGGATTTGATCATTTGACTCGCTTAAGTGGTTTGGATCTTGTTCGTGGTTTGCCAAAACTCAAAAAGGATCTTGATTTGGTTTGTGCACCATGTTGTCATGGTAAAATGGTTGCTTCTTCACACACACCAATTCTTTCTGTGATAACGGATGCACCGGGACAGCTTTTACACATGGACACTGTTGGTTCAGCTAGAGTGCAATCTGTTGGAGTAAAATGGTATGTGTTAGTGATTGTCGACAACTTTTCTCGACACTCTTGGGTTTTTTCATGGCAACTAAGGACGAGGTTTTTGGACACTTTCGAAGTCTTTTTCTTCGCTTAAATTGTGAAATTCCCAGTTCTTTGAAAACAATTAGAAGTGATAATGGTGGTGAATTTAAAAATGCTTGTTCTGAACAATTTTGTGTTGAAAAAGGAATTGAACATCAATTTTCTTCTCCTCGTGTTCCACAACAAAATGGTGTTGTCGAAAGAAAAATCGTTCTTTGGTTGAAATGGCTAGGACAATGCTAGGTGAATATCACACACCTATAAAATTTTGGGCTGAAGCTATTAACACTTCTTGCTATGTTTCTAATCGCATTTTCTTGCGTTCTAAACTTGGCAAAACTCCTTATGAGCTTCGTTTTGGTCGCTAGCCCAAAGTTTCACATTTGCGTATTTTTGGTTGCATGTGCTTTGTGTTAAAATTTGGAAATTTGGACAAGTTTGAATCACGTTCAACTGATGGTTTATTTCTTGGATACCCCGCACACACTCGTGGCTATCGTGTACTTGTTTTAGAAACTAACAAAATTGTCGAGACTTGTGAAGTCACTTTTCATGAGGCTAGTCCCGGTACTAGACCAGATCTTTCAGGTACGTTGCCACAGGCTCAAGGGGAGTTTGGTCGAATCTTTGAAGACGAAAGCGACAGCGACGACGAGTCGACACCTTCGGTCGGGCGGCCAGTGCCGTCGGTCGGACAGGCCGTCGGCCGGCCGGGAGACCGGTTAGACGGGCGAGGGCCGACCACGGACTCCATCGATTCTAATCACGAGGATTCTTCGGGGACCATGACCTGTGCTGAACTAGAACGTGAATCAACTTATGATATCACTGCATCTTTGCATATTCAGCGACAACATCCGCCGGTACAAGTAATAGGTGTTTTACATGAGCGGACGACGAGATCTAAGGTAATTGTGCATGATTCTGTAAATTCTGCTTTTCTTGCTTCTTCTGAACCCAAAGATTTTGCTCATGCATTAACTGACGAATCGTGGATTAACGCCATGCATGGAGAACTTGAAAATTTTGAAAGAAAGAAAGTTTGGTCTTTAGTTGAACCTCCTTCTGGACATAATATCATTGAAACCAAGTGGGTTTTTAAAAATGAACAAAATGAGGATGTTTGATTGTTAGAAATAAGGCTAGGCTTGTAGCTCAAGGTTTTACTCAGGTGGAGGGTTTGGATTTTGATGAAACTTTTGCTCCTATTGCTAGGATTGAGGCAATTAGGCTTTTGCTAGCTTTTGCTGCTTCCAAAGGTTTTAAATTGTTTCAAATGGATGTTAAAAGTGCTTTTCTTAATGGTTTTATACAGGAGGAAGTTTATGTTAAACAACCACCGGGTTTTGAAAATCCTGATTTTCCCAACCATGTTTTTAAACTTTCAAAAGCTTTATATGGTTTGAAATAAGCACCTAGAGCTTGGTATGATAGGCTTAAGAATTTTTTGCTTGAAAAAGGTTTTCAAATGGGAAAAATTGACAAAACGCTTTTTGTTCTTAAGCATGGTGAAAATTAACTTTCCGTTCAGATTTATGTTGATGATATCATCTTTGGTTGTTCAACTCACTCTTTGGTTGTAGAATTTGCTGAGACCATTGTTGATGAGAAATCTCTCTCACGCGTTGGCCTGGGAGATCTGCTTAGCTCCAATGTAGGTCCTTCTCGGCTGCCTACGTTATGCAGGGCGTGCCAGTTGATTTGATCTGTTAATCAACAAGAAAAACAAAGGAATACGCGTTTAAGTGTTAGGTTAGATCCCCAAGGGATCGGCTAAGGGAATCCATGAACATATATATGCTATTCTAAACCACATTTAAGTCAAGTGACTGTAAGGGATCGGCTATACCGAGACAGCATCAGCCGCTGAACCCAAATACAGTAAAGAATAATAAATATTTGGATCGATAACCTAGCCGATACTGCAAAGCTAACAAGGAATCGGCTAGTACTCCGATGAATCTTATAGAAAGATATCACCCCTAAATCAGACGCATAGCCTAGCAATCAGCTATCGGCTGTCTATGACAAGCCGATTTCGGCGACAGCATCCGACAGGAGTGCGATCTTAACATAAGAGGCAGTCCTAATACAAATCTAATAATGAATATATTAAAAGATATATATCAGGGCAGATAAGTCCGGCTGAAACACCGACACTGTCGTAAACAATATAAATCTATCGAATGATCATTGATAGTTCTAAGAATGACTTAATAGTTCAAACATGACGCAGCATTAAGTATAAAAAGAACAACTCGATCTGCTACAGCCGATTTATACCTCTCGAGACGGTGGATACCGTATATAAACCAGCCAACCTTTAGATCTAGCCCTATTGGCTGCAAGTTCTTGACAAAACTAGCCAATGGCAGGATAGATCTAAACATTGATTTAATTTATATGCGCTATATGATAAATAGCACAGTATGAACTCCTGATTCTAATGTGTCATTGCGATGGAAGCACTAGAAACAGTAAATCATACCACTAATGACAAACGTTTACCTAGCTCTGGGGATCGAAATGATGCAGCCCGTAGCCAAACAAAGTGCTCGTCTGAAAAGAAGAAGTTGGCGATGCGCCGAAGGTTTGATTGATTGTGTATATCCTGATTACAGAGGGTCTCGGGTCCTATTTATACCCAAGATACAATTATCTGTAAAGACCCTGGACTCTATCTAAACTACTATTTAAAACACCACATTATCCCAAGCAGGACCCATGCCGTGTTACAACTAACAGTCTAACAAATCTCTAGATTACAGATACAATTGCCGTTACAGGACTATATCCATAAGTGGCAATATCACTTAACGCGCAATTAACAACCGAATCCTCTGTTTATCCTCAAACTTCTGTATTAGAAACGGTCTCATCTCTTCCAAACCTGGAATCGGCTATCGGCTGCCCCTATCCAATTCATCCTTAGCCGATTAACCTTCGTAGCCGATCACTCCTCAGCCGATGCGACCCTTATTTCCAGCCGATCCGACTCTGCTTTGCCTTTGCAAACTTAGGGATTCGATTACCAAATTTCGGTGTCAACACATGCCCCCCAAGTCCGTGATACGAGTGTTGCGGATTTGCTTGCTTATCCAAACTCCCGCTTCCTTCTTGACGTAAACCGCTTTGGCTTCTCCCCAAGTGCTCTTTAAAAATCCACTCCCCTTGGCCGAGCCGCCTACGCCTTCAAAGCACACTCGGCCTCCTTCGTGAACAAGCCCCTTGCCTTCTCTCTCTCCTCCGCGATTTCACCGGTACCCATCGAACTCCCTCACATTCTTCAGACCCATCTTTATCTCCGAGCATCCCGATGGCCTCCACCGCCGCTGCATCAAGCACCTCCGTTTCGCCGGCCACCACCGCCATACCGCGCCGCATGCTGCGCCGCCGCGCCGCCGTTTCAGCCGCCGTCGCAACCGAGTTCCCTGAGGTACTCTCTTCCGATCCGTAATTTCACTTTCAAATCTGCTTCTTCAAACATTTTGCATCAACATTACGTTCGGCCATCTTTCAAGTAGCATTTTACTCTGCATTCTTATCAATTAGTACTTTTCCCTTCCCCGAACCGTAATACACAACCGTTCTTGATTAGCGCCTCTCCTCTCTTACGAACTAGCTTTGTCACATCAAGTACTTATCCCCAATTCGACACAAGCGGAGAGGTTCTTCCTCGGCCCCATCGGCAACACGGACCCAGCCGATATCATCATAGCCAAAACTAACCATATCCCTTTCAACACCGCCAAACCATCCCTCTCCCACTGGATCGGAACATTCAAAGCATGGCCGTCGACCGATGCAGCCTGGATTGAATGGTACAAGAGGGTGTAATCGGCCAAGTATACTCCGTGGGAGGAAACCGGGATTGCCCAGTGCCTGGAACTATCCATTGCCGGTATGGAAAAAGATGAATCGCCTCTGTCGGCTGCAATTTACTTCTGGAATGATAGCTTCAACGCCTTCATCTTCTGGCAAGGGCCGATGACTATCACATTGGCCGATGTACACATGACAACCGGACTGGACATCGAGTCGTCGGCCAACCTCATCACTTTGAACCGAAAAGGGCAACATCAATTCAAAACCAAAGCCATCGGCGGGTGGAGCGGCTTTGTTGCCCAGAACATGCGGGACAGAACAGTCGGCCATAGGGAGCACACCGCATTCCTAATGATGTGGCTCGAGAAGTTTGTGTTCTGCGGATCAAGCTGCAGGGCGACCACCAATTGGCAGATTGTGGCCGAAGTCCTGGCCGATGGGAGGAAACTTGCGCTGGGGAAATACCTCCTCGGCTACTTGTATCAAATGCTGCATCAGGCCGCCGCGAAGATAGCCGCCAACGCTCCAATCAATACCGGCAGCCCCTGGTGGTTTCTTCAAATTTGGCTGGTGCTGGCGACCCAGAAGATAGCCGGGTCGGCCCCTTCTGACAGAAGCCGGATTTCCAAGGCTAGAGCCGATTGAAGATGACGAAGGCAGCCAGATCACCACCAGGAGATGCATGAACTACGGAGAGGCAGCCGCCGCCCACGAAGGCTTAAGCAATCGGCCAAGCTGCTGGCTGAATGGTTCATAGCCCTCTATGACGGGCTGTCTCGCGATAACCATGCCTGGTACATTTACCGAGACCGGGGATGTTTGAGTTGCCGGCTGATTTCAATTTGGATGACCTCAACTCAGCCGACAACCCAAGGTGTAGGTAAGCGTTTATCGCCACTCTGTCCCCCTGCATCTTGCCGACTGGGATTCACCAAGGCCGATCAGTGGCCAAGAGCTACGAATTCTACTACACAGTGTCGACGGCGAGGCAGCTTGGTCTCGGGCAGCTGCCCATCGGCTTTTTCTATGCCGATAAGATTGAAATGAGGGGGTGGTCGGCCAGGACCTAATAATGGATCGGCTGCTGAACATAGCCGGCCCTCCCCTCGGTGACGTCGGCGTGATAACATTGTCGCTAAGGAGAAGCGTCGCTTACGACCGATGGTGGTCCAAAATTAAGCGCCATATCTTCCACCAACGGTCGTCTTGCTACGTCAACCTGCTTCTGCCTAACGAGATCCCCTCGGTAACCTTCTGCTTCAGGTTCAAATAATTTCTTCTTCCCATCATTGGCTGACACAGCCAATTAACGTTCGTCTTTTGGTTTGCAGGAGACGGAGATGGAGCGGCCGACGGTGAGCAACTCCGGGCGCCCCATCGAATACAACTCAGGAGTCCTGGATGAGGGCGGCCTTGCTCCGTCGGCCATCGGCTGGGAGGCACCGAAGCTGGTGTCGCTGCTGCGAGGGCAGGTGCGTCAGCCGATCGCACAGAAGAGAAAGGCTGCACCACCACCACGGTCGTCGGCCGCGCCTGCCTCCTTGAGGCTAAAAAGACAAAGCCAGCAGCGCCAGCCGATAGCCTCCCCCCCTTGGATCCGGCCGTCGTGCAATTTCTCGACACCGTTGCTAGCGAGGAAGTGCCTGCGGCTGTCGGGGCGGTGGCCGAACTCGGGATTTCGAGTCCGGAGTTGGTCAATGCCCCGACCGACGTCCCGCCTGTCCCAAGGTCCCCAGCAAAATGTCGGCCGGTAAGTCTTTACTCCACCGGATTTTGCTTCATGATGATCACTTGCATCTGACCAAACCATTCCTTTCAGGTCAAGAAATTGGCCAGTCGCACTTCACGCCCCGCGCCATCGGTAATCATCCTCTGCCACTTTACTTGTAGTAATTTATCGGCTTGCCCGCTAACTCTTTCTTCTACAGCCCCCGCAGTCTCCATCGGCTGCCCCCTTGGCGTCCGGTGAGCATACTGCGCCTGTCGGGGGACGGTGGCGACAACGCCGGTGAAGAGGCCCCGACGGCCAGGGGCAACGATCCGGCCGAACCAATAGCTCCGACCCCGGTGTCGACGGTAAGCCAACTAATTTTGATGATCGGCTTTGTCGGCTTAATATTTCCTTGATCATCTTCTTCTTTGCTGCAGAACATAGCCGACCTCCTCAACTTTGACTTGTTGGAGTTCGAGGAGCCCGGCGACATCTGCGAGGAGGCGTTGGCGATGCCGGCTGAGGACCTGAGGGCCATCTTAGCCGACATCGGCAATCGGCTGGAAGCCTCGCTGGACGCGCTGGTGGTCGACAGCGGCTCGATACGCGCGCGATTCAGAGATATCCAAGACCAGCTGCCGGAAGCCCTAGCCGAAGCCATCGTGTCGGCGACCTTCATGGAAGCCCATCGGTTCAACTACGAGCGGGCACGGCAACGGATAATCGATCGCCGCGAGAGTCAAGCGCGGTCGGCCACCATCCAATCAACTAAGGGCGCCATCGACGGTCAGAAGGCCGCTTTCGACCGCCTGAAGACCGAGCCGGCGGCCAAGCTCGAGCAACTCCTCACTCGTCAAGATCAGCTGATAGCCGATCTTGTTCAAGTTACGAACGAGATCGATGTTCACAAGGAGTACATGGCTGGCTTGCCGGCCAAGATTGAAGCTGAACGCCAGGGCATCAAGGCGGCCGTGGCACACCTGCGCAACCTGGTGAGGAGCGTCCGACCGATGGCGGGGTCTGAGGCCGACGACGTTAGGGCCATCGAAGAAATAGACCAAATTAGGCGGAAGGCGTTGTCGGCCATAGCCGATTTTCTGAAAAAATGAGATTGTAATGTTCCGACCTTCTGAAATCAGTTAACACTTCTGTATCATACTTGTCATGTTTTTGTGATGGGATTGGACGATTATTTTACTCGTGCTTGTACTTGGCTTCGAATTGTGTGTCATAATTTATCGATCTTCTGCCACTGCGCTTGTAGACAAGACCGGCTGTACTTGTAGATAAGATTGGCCTTCGGCCGTGTGTGGCGTCTCGACTTGCTTACGTTGAAATCGGCTCCAGTCGCTCGTATCGTTTCGTGTTGCCGACTCCGAGACTACACCACAACCGTTAGCCTTAGCGTTCGAACATTGGTCTTATTGGCTATCGGCCGATAATATCCGAGTGCACTGCCGATTTGGTTTCATAGCCCGACTGATCTGAATCTATATTTAAAGAACCCGTGAGTTCTGGATGATAGGTATCCAGCCTTGAGCAGTCGCCACCCATTCAACGATTCCCAACGCCTTTAATGATGACCTCTTCGACTTTCGCATCGGCAGTGACCTTTCACATCTGAAACCACATCTTTTCTTTGTATAAATGGACTCCTTCAGGCCTTCCTGAATAACTCACAGCCGAAGAAGAACTCACTCCCCAGGTGTACAACATCCAGATTTCCAAGCTTTCGGCAGGGCTTCTTATGGCTTCCTCAAGCTCGTCGGTGAACCAGGTGATTTCCCAACTCATCCATTCTCACTATTTCTTCTCTCTAAGTACTCAGGAGTGAACCTTCTCGCAGCTGCTCCATCCCCTTCGGGTGATTCTAGCGATCATGGACACGCCGTATGAACTGACGGCTAGCCATGAACGACAAGTGAGAACCAACTTGAAGCGCTTCAGGGAGCAGGAGGCTCGTCATCCGGCGGCCAGACCTCCCATCAACCTCAGTAGCATCCCGGCCGCTGTCCCTTTGGCGTCTTCAACGCTCACGCGCCTTGACCGGCTGGAAGCAAGGCAAACACGACTTGCCAACGAACTGTTGACCACAACCACCGACGTAAGGGTCACTCGGCTAGAGTATCTGATCTTGGATGCTTTAGAGATGGAGTCCCCGGAGACCACCGACCGAGCTCTGGCGGCCATCAGAGATTACCTAGGAGATATGTAATCAAAAATGGCTTTACGGCGATTATGAATAAAAATCGACGAATGTTGTAGCCTGATTTTGCGTTGCAATCGGCCCGATTTTGCGATCAGCTTGTGTACGTATATGCCCCCAAGTTTTGTTGATAGCTTCGGTGTCGACAAAATTGTGAGTTCGAGCCGTTCGCTCATCCTGGCCGTCCTTATCGGTCAATCATGAGCCGATTGTAGGGCACTTGGCAAAAAAATGTTGTATAAAATGCCTAAAGGCGATGCCTCATACACGTAAGACATCGGCTGTCGTAAATCGACTGGAATAACCATAGGCGAATCAAGAGTTGATCCAGATGCTCGGGTAGTATTTCTTCAAATACTTTCCGTTGAGAGCCCTTCCGAATACCTCTCCGTCCAGTCCTTTTAGCATGTAAGCTCCTTTAGAGACGCATTTGTGGATCTTGAAAGGCCCTTCCCAATTTGGTGACCACTTGCTGAACTTGTTCTGTAGATCCGACCGACAGTATAAGTTTCCAAACGAGCTCGCCTTCCTCAAAAGATTTGGGCATCACTTTTTTATTATAATGCCTGGCTACTCGTTCTTTATCTTTTGTGACTTTTTCCAAAGCCCTCATCCTGGATAAAACTAAATCTTCCGATTCGTCTGCCATCAGGTGATAATAATCATCGGCTGTGAGTTGATCCTGTAACTGGATGCGCCTTGAGCCGACGACACTTTCCCATGGCAGCACTGCCTCGTGTCCATAGACCAGTTTGTATGGAGGGACTTGGATTGACCCGTGGTATGCCATCCGATACGCCCAAAGTGACTCGGCTAACCGACTGTGCCATTGCTTAGGATACTCAGAGATTTTTCTTTTAATCAGCTTGATCAAACTTTTGTTTGAGGCCTCGGCTTGCCCGTTGGCTTGTGCGTAGTACGGCGAAGAATTAAGTAGCTTGATCCCCATGCTGTCGGCAAACTGAACAAATTCGTCCGATACAAAGATAGATCCCTGGTCTATTCTTATCATTTGTGGAACGCCAAACCGGTAGATGATGTGTTCTTTGACGAACTCGATTGCGTCCTTAGAATCCACTTTTTCGAGGGGAATCGCCTCCACTCATTTTGTGAAATAGTCCGTTGCCACCAGGATAAACTTATGCCCTTTGCTTGAGGGTGGGTTGATCTGGCCGATCATATCAATGCCCCATCCTCTGAACGGCCACGGCTTGATGATCGGGTTCATAGCCGATGCTGGTGCTCGTTGTATGGCACCAAACTTCTGGCAATCTTGGCACCCCTTGTAATACTTGAAACTGTCTTCCAGCATTGTTGGCCAGAAATACCCTGCTCGGTGAAGTAGCCACTTTATTTTGTGGGCCAATTGATGTGTGCCACATATTCCTTCATGCACTTCCCCGATGGCCACTGTAGCCTGATCGGCTCCCAAGCATTTGAGTAGCACGCCGTCAATCGCCCGATAGTACAGATCTTCATCGAGCAAAACGTATCGCAATGCCTTGTATCGTAGTTTCCTGGTGGCCGATTGAGAGGGGTTTTTGAGATAGTTGTAAACTTCAAACCTCCAATCATCGGTCGTAATGGCGGCCACGTCTACGTCTATTTCTTTCAGCATAGGCCGATACCCTGATGCCCCTTGAGCCAAGTCATTGGCCTCTACGTTCTGCTCTCTAGGGATATGCTTCAAAGTGACTAGCCAAAAATCATCCATTAATTCCCGGCATTGCCGATAATAGACCATCAGCGCGCCATTTTTGCATTCATATTCTCCTGATAATTGGCTGATGACCAATAATGAATCTCCCATTATTTCGATGGCGTTGGCTTCAACATCCTTGAGCAGATGCAACCCTTTGAGGATGGCTTCGTATTCGGCTTGGTTGTTTGTAGCGTGGGGGTTAATGGCGAAAGCAAACTCGAAGCTTGCCCCCTTGGGCGAAACAATGACCAAGCCGATGCCGCAGCCGTTGGTGCACACCGAGCCATCGAACATCAAAGTTCAAGGCATAATTTCCACTGAGCCGATTGAGTCATTTCTGTGCTCCACAATGAAATCGGCTATGGCTTGCCCCTTGACTGCCCTTGGTGCCTGATACCTCAGATCGAACTCTGTTAGTGCGAAGATCCACTTTTCGATTCTTCCTTTGAGCACTGGGGCCGATAGCATATACTTAACTACATCGGCTTTGCAAATTACCGTGCACTCGTTGGACAGCAAATAGTGCCTTAACTTTGTACATGAAAAATAGAGGCATAGACACAACTTCTCCACAGGTGAATACCTCGTTTCTGCGTCTAGCAACCGCCTGCTGAGATAGAAGATGGCTTTTTCTTTGCCGTCGACCTCTTGTATTAGGACTGTGCTGATTGATTTGTCGTCGGCGGACAAGTACAGCCTGAACGGTATCCCCATTTGTGGAGGCATTAAGACTGGAGGGGAACTTAGATAGTCCTTTATGTAGTCTAACGCCTGTTGTTGCTCTGCCCCCCATGTGAATGCCTGATCGGCCTTCAACCGAAGCAGTGGTGTGAACGGTTCCATCTTTTCTGAAAGGTTGGCTATGAACCGTCTGATGAAGTTTATCTTGCCAATTAATGACTGGAGTTGCTTTGTATCTTTGAGAGGTTGAATTGCCGATAAATGCTCCTTGGTGTAACTTCAATCCCTCTTTCATGGACTAGAAATCCCAAGAATTGCCCGGCCGATACGCCGAACGCGCACTTAAGCGAATTCATCTTTAGACCGTATTTCCTCATCCGTTCTAACACTTGCCTCAGATCGGCTACGTGGCCTTCTATTTCCCTGGACTTGACAACCACGTCGTCAATGTATATCTCTACCAGCGAGCCAATCATATCGTGAAAAATGTAATTCATGGCTCGCTGATCTGTTGCCCCAGCATTCTTCAAGACGAACTTCATTACTACCCATTCGTACAGGCCGATTGCACCAGGACACCGAAAAGCGGTCTTGTGGATGTCTTCATCGGCCATAAATATTTGGTTGTATCCTGCATTACCATCCATGAAACTGATGATTTTGTGGCCTGAAGCAGCATCGACGAGCAGATCGGCTATCGGCATTGGCTATCGATGCACACCCTAAGTTTACCGTTTTTCTTTAACACTGGGACGATGTTTGAGACCCACTCGGCATACCACCAAGGTCGAATGAATCCCGCGTCGTACAGCCGAGTGATTTCGGCTTTAATTGCGTCGTACATATCGGCCTTAAACCTCCTGGGAGGTTGTTTGAATGGCCGATAGCCTGCCTTAATCGGCAGTTGATGGACCACTATCGATCGACTGAGACCGGGCATCTCGAAGTACTCTCAAGCAAAACAATCTTTATATTCTTTTAATAATTAAATAAGCTGGGATCTACAATGAGGAGACACATTTTTGCTAATGTACGTCGGCCTCAGCTTATCACCAGGGCCGATGTCGATTTCCTCTAATTCGTCAGCCTTGCCCTAACTTGCCATCGTCTTCGTCCGCGGTGGCTACGCCGAGAACGCTTGAGCCCTCCACCATGTCTTGTTCAAAGTAGCAGCTGCGACTCGTCATTTCCAATCGGCTGTATTGTTGAATTGGAAACATTGAGAAAATCGGCTTGGCAGAATTTCCCAGATAAACAATCGATGCCTTCAATTTTCCAAAGCGGCAAATCGGCATTGACGATACTAACTGACCTGTCGGCTGGCACGATCTCGATCTTGTCGCCGTCCCATTGGATCAAGCTTTGGTGCATTGTAGAAGGGATGCAGCAATTGACGTGTATCCAGTCCCTTCCGAGCAGCAGGCTGTAAGACCCCTTCCCGTCGATGACAAAGAATGTTGTGGGCACGGTCTTGTTGCCGACGGTCAGCTCAACATTGAGGACACCCTTGGTCTCCGATGGGTTGCCGCCGAAGTCCTTGAGCACCATGTTGGTTTTTATCAGATCTTCGGCTCCCTTGCCTAACTTTCTGAACGTTGCGTAAGGCATGAGATTGACTGCAGCTGCCCCACCAACCAGCATTTTGGAAATCGGCTTGCCGTTGATGAATCCCTTAACGTACAACGGCTTTAAGTGCCGATTTTCGGTTCCTTCTGGTTTGTCGAAGACAGCCTGATCTGGTAAGATTGCTAGTTTCACCAGGTCATCTTCGACGGTGTCTGCATCGGCTTCGGGAGCGCCGAACTCGGCTGGCAACACGAACACCATGTTAACCGATGCAAAAATTTTGCCTTTCCCTTTGGCTGCCCTCCTGGCTTGATCGGCTGGGCTTTCCTCGGCTTGTTCCTCGTTGGCTATGGCATCTTTCTTTTTGGGTACCCACCGCCTTTTGATTTTGCCCAGCCGACGGCGCTGTTCGTGGATCATTTGCTGCACTTCGTCTTCTCTCCCTTCACGCTTAAGCCGTTGAACCCTTCTTTTCTGTGAATTTGTGAAGAGATCGGACGGGCACCATTGGGGGTTGGCTGATTCTTCATCGTCGGCCTCTTCATCGTTGTGGCCGTTCCCATCGTGGTTTTCGTCGACGAAGAAATCCTGATAGATCGGGCCGAGCCGATCGTGGACAGACTGTCGCCTTTGGTTTATCTGGATGGCTCTGGGGACGAACCGAGTTGGACTTGCAGGCGATATGCTCTTGTGCCCGTCGTCGCGACGATTGTTACATGGCTGGGCGTCATCCGGCGTTGGCGATCTCATGCCGAATTCCCAGCGAGTACTAGAAAAATCACAATGCCAATGCGGATCGGCATTGTCGTGGTTTACCTCATATCGTCGGCTTTGGGTGTTCGGGTCACGCCGGTGAGGTACTTCATCATAAGGTTCTTCGTGCCGAGACCGGTAATGACGACGGTGTCGGCTTCGTTCATGGATCGGTTGTCGGTCAGCCGATCTGATGACTGGGCGCACCATGTTAATTGGCACGGCGTGACATCCAATTTGGTCGCCTTCTGCCTTGGCCCCAATCGATGTATTGACTAAGCCGTGCGCCATTCTGTTCTGTCGATCAGCTTGCCTAGGGCTGGCTTGGACCGTGTTGACTGAGAACGGATTTCCGTCTACTTTCATCGGTCGACTTGAATCGGCAAACTTCAGCTTTCCAGCCTCAATTGCCGACTGGATTTGCTGTCTGAAGACCATGCAGTCATTGGTGGTGTGGGATGTGGAGTTGTGCCACTTGCAATACTTCTTTTTCTTCAATTCTTCGGCCGACGGGATCATGTGGTTCTGAGGCAACTGAATCTGCTTCTCCTTGAGCAGCAAGTCGAAAATCTTATCGGCCTTGGTGATGTCGAAGTCGTACCTTTCTTTCTTAGCCGTCTTCAGCAGCCATTGGCAGATGATGGCTTTCTTGTTCTTGGCCCACTCGGCTGCCGCCACTTTTGCGTCATCGTCGTCGGACCCGTAGTCTGACTCAACTACGACCTGAGTTATATTTTTGACGGCCTTCCTGGTATCTTGGAATCGCTGTTCGTGGGCCATAACCTTCTGCGCCAAGTGGGCTAAACTGTCGAAGTCCTGCGCGGAGAATCGCTCTCGGATTGGCGCGATTAAGCCATGAAAGGCCAGATCGGCCAGCTGGGCGTCCGATAGCACTAGGCTGTAACAATGGTTCCTCATCTCCCTAAAGCACTGGATGTAGTCTTGGACCGATTCGTTGTGTTTTTGCCTGATGCTGGTGAGGTCCGACAAATTCATCTCGTGATTGCCGGAGTAGAAGTAGCTGTGGAATTGTTTTTCAAGATCGGCCCAGCTCTGAATTGAGTTGTAGGGCAATGAGGGGAACCACGTAAAGGCCGATCCTGAAAGAGAAATAGGGAATAATTGGACCCTCCAGGTGTCCGTAGCCGATGCCTCACTACATTGTGCTAAGAACCGACTAACGTGCTCGTATGTTGAAACGTTGTCCTGCCCTGAGAACTTTGAAAAGTCCAGGATATTGTATCGGTTGGGCAACAGGATCCGCTCAAAGTGCTCCGGATAGGGATGTCGATACATGTTCCCTGAGTCTTTTGGCTTGAGGCCGAATTGATCGCGCATGACATCTGCGATCAGATCAGCCCACGTTCGGTTGTCTTGCTGTATCGGCTCGTATGGTTCATACGACGCAGGTGCTTGCCGATACAGCGGTGGTGGCGTCTGAGGCCTGTAATGATGATCTTGACGACCTCCTTGGTACTGGTAGTGATGATCAGCGGGCGGTGGCCGAGGCACCGGTTGTGGCGTTTATGGTTCTGGGAACAACTATGGCCACCGGTGTTGTACCGTCTATCTGGGTCAATCGATTCTGATTGCCGATTGTCATTGAACATGTGAGCAAGTTGACCCTGGGGTAGCGACTGTTGTCGGTTCAGTATAGTAATTACTGGCCTTATAGACGTTTCACCTGGATTCGGCTGACCGAGGACTCCTCCCGGTGGTCCTTGTTGCGCCAGCGGTAGGATCGGCCGATTCTGCGTGACCAGCGTCCTGTAACCAGGAAATTGGCCATCTGTGAAGTATGTTGGCCCTCGCTGCAGCTGGTTGGCTATCTTTGCGTCGACTACAGTAGCGATCATATTATTGAGGGTGTTGACCAGGATGCTACTTTGGTTGACCAACACATGATGAGCGGCCGAGTCAATCCGGTCTTGTAGGGAATATACAGCTGCATCATCCTGCACCTGGGTCGGCTCCTCCACCTTCTGTTTGCCTTTTGTATCACCAGAGGAGGATGCCTTAGTATCATTCAGGCTGAACTTATATTTCTGATGTACGGCCCCAGATCTTGTTTGGGTGAAAGACTGTAAATAGTTAGCCTGGAGCTCTTCCACCATTTTCTTATACTCGGCTTGTTGTTCAGCCGATAACTGTTCCATCTTTACAGGCACGATGTTGTCCTGCGTAATGATGGGGCTCTTGGAGTCGACCATCTTGCTGGCTGAATCTATGCGTCCGAGTCGAGCCAACAAAGAAAGTCCCACAGGCATGCCAAGAAGCGTGTTGATGAGAAATCTCTCTCACGCGCTGGCCTGGGAGATCTGCTTAGCTCCAGTGCCGGTCCTTCTCGGCTGCCTACGTTATGCAGGGTGTGCCAGTTGATTTGATCTGTTAATCAACAAGAAAAACAAAGGAATACGCGTTTAAGTGTTAGGTTAGATCCCCAAGGGATCGGCTAAGGCAATCCATGAACATATATATGCTACTCTAAACCACATTTAAGTCAACTGACTGTAATGGATCGGCTATACCGAGACAGCATCAGCCGCTTAACCCAAATACAGTAAAGAATAATAAATATTTGGATCGATAACCTAGCCGATCTGAAAGCTAACAAGGAATCGGCTAGTACTCCGATGAATCTTATAGAAAGATATCACCCCTAAATCGACGCATAGCCTAGAAATCAGCTATCTATTGTCTATGACAAGCCGATTTTGGTGGCGGCATCCGGCGAGTGCGATCTTAACATAAGAGGCAGTCCTAATACAAATCTAATAATGAATATATTAAAAGAAATATATGAGGGCAGATAAGGCCGGCTGAAACCCCAGCACTATCTCTAAACAATATAAATCTATCCGAACAGATCATTGATAGTTCTAAGAACGACTTAATAGTTCAAACATGATGCAGCATTAAGTATAAAAAGAACAACCCGATCTAGCCGATTTATACCTCTCGAGACGGTGGATACCGCATATAAACCAACCAACCTTTAGATCTAGCCCTATTGGCTGCAAGTTCTTGACAGAACTAGCCAATGGCAGGATAGATCTAAACATTGATTTAATTTATATGCGCTATATGATAAATAGCATAGTATGAACTCCTGATTCTAATGTGTCATTGCGATGGAAGCACTAGAAACAGTAAATCATACCACTAATGACAAACGTTTACCTAGCTCTGGGGATCGAAATGATGCAGCCCGTAGCCAAACAAAGTGCTCGTCTGAAAAGAAGAAGTTGGCGATGCGCCGAAGGTTTGATTGATTGTGTATATCCTGATTACAGAGGGTCTCGGGTCCTATTTATACCCAAGATACAATTATCTGTAAAGACCCTGGACTCTATCTAAACTACTATTTAAAACACCACATTATCCCAAGCGGGACCAATGCCGTGTTACAACTAACAGTCTAACAAATCACTAGATTATAGATACAATTGCCGTTACAGGACTCTATCCATAAGTGGCAATATCACTTAACACGCAATTAACAACCGAATCCTCTGTTTATCCTCAAACTTCTGTATTAGAAACGGTCTCATCTCTTCCAAACCTGGAATTGGCTATCGGCTGCCCCTATCCAATTCATCCTTAGCCGATTAACCTTCGCAGCAGATCACTCCTCAGCCGATGCGACCCTTATTTCCAGCCGATCCAACTCTGCTTTGCCTTTGCAAACTTAGGGATTCGATTACCAAATTTTGGTGTCAACAACTATGCGTAGGGAATTTGACATGAGCATGATGGGTGAGCTGTCGTACTTTTTGGGATTACAAATCAAGAAAACACCTCAAGGTACGTTTATCCATCAAACAAAGTACACCAAAGATCTTTTGCGCAGGTTCAAGATGGAGAGTTGCAAGCCAATCTCTACACCCATTGGATCTACTGCTGTTCTTGATCCCGATGAAGATGGTGAAGCTGTGGATCAAAAGGAGTATAGAAGCATGATTGGATCCTTGTTGTATCTAACTGCTTCAAGGCCAGACATACAGTTTGTTGTGTGTTTGTGTGCGCGCTTTCAAGCTTCTCCATGCGCTTCTCATCGTCAGGCGGTCAAGCGCATCATGAGGTATTTGAGTCATACACTTGAGTTTGGCATTTGGTATTCTACTTCATCTTCTATTTGCTTAAGTGGTTATTCAGATGCTGATTTTGCGGGTTGTAGAATTGATAGAAAAAGTACTAGTGGAACATGCCATTTTCTTGGAACTTCATTGATTGCATGGTCTTCTAGGAAACAGTCTAGTGTAGCTCAATCCACTGCTGGATCTGAATATGTTGCTGCTGCTAGTTGTTGTTCACAGATTCTTTGGCTGATTTCTACTTTGAAAGATTATGGACTTGTTTTTGAAAATGTGCCTCTTTATTCTGATAATACAAGTGCCATTAACATTGCTAAGAATCCTGTTCAACACTCACGCACCAAACACATTGATATTCGATTTCATTTCTTGCGAGATCATGTTGAGAAGAAATTTTTGGACACAAAATTGCAACTTGCTGATATTTTCACAAAACCGTTGGATTCTTCTCGCTTTACCTTTTTTCAAGGGGAATTGGGAATCATTCATCCCTTTGGCATGTTTTGAGGGGGAGTTTTTGTGCTCTTTGTTTTATCAAGCTACATGATTAAAATAAATTGAAAAAGAGAGCTTTATCCATATATATTGTGTTCATGTGCATGCTAGCAATATTATGAAGGTTTATTTGTCACTAGCATAGCTTGTATGTATTCTAGTATTGTTATGTGATCAAGATTTTATATCTAAGTGAAATAATGCATGACACTTTAATCATACTTGAATTAAAGAAATATGCAATGTTGATACTTGTGCTTGTGTTGGATTATAAATGCTTATATATATATATTACGTTGAATTATTATTCCTCAAATTGCTTTAAAATTGCTCATTGTGAAAAGAGAATAAAATATTACCTATGAGAGAAAAAAATGAATACTGAATCCTTGGAAACAGTCTTGACGACAAGGACGTATTCGATGTGAGCAAAAATAATGAGTACCAAATCCTTGGAAACTGTCTTGACGACAAGGACGTACTCGGAATAATTGAGAGAAAAAATATGAGCAACAATTATGGCTCAAATTAATGTGAAAAAGTTTCTCTTGAATTATATGTGCAAAAAGGTAAATTTGAGAAAGAATAAAGATTGCAATAGGTATATATATTTGGGTTTATTTTTCAACCTATGTGCTTGTAAAAATGTTGCATTATAAATCATTGGAATCCATGAATTTTTATTGCGTTATTGAACTTACTTATAAAATATTTGATTCATGATTATACTCTAGTGCATATTTGCTATATAATTGATAAGTTTATCTTCTTATTATTGCAACACATGACATGACTTGCTCTATGTATGTGCTAAGCTCTTGAATATTGATAAACATAATTCCTATGCTTGATGAATTCATTGTCAAAAGGGGGAGAAAATAATGTTGTTTGCATGGGAAAGCAAGAGGACAAACAAAGTGCAAGTTTTTTTGGGGTCAAGGGATTTTCTTTCTTTTTAAGGGAGAGAAATTTTCTTTGATTTTTGAGCACTCAAATGCTTTTTATCATTTTTGTTTTTAATTTTCCAAACACCAAAACAACACTTTTTATTTTGGTTTTAGGAAAATCGAGTTTGTTATGGTTGTTTTATGTATAGTTCGTTTCTTGTACGAGAAGGTTTCCTAGTGGATTAGGGCTTCTTGTATGAGTAGGATTCGTGGCTCTTGGCTGTGGATCTGAGGTATAAATAGTGAGGGAGGCGTGGCCTCTCGGTATTGCTTTTGAGTTCATGTTTTTAGAGTTTTGAGTTAGGGTTTCAAGTTTAGCTTGAGATTTTGTGAGGAGTGCTTTGTTTGCACTTTGTAAACACAGAGAGTTTCAATAAAGATCAATCTGCTTGAGAATTCTTTGTGTCTTCTTCTTTCTTGGTGTGGCGGCGTAATTGTCGGTTCAACCGGATCTGCTAACCCGTCAGACTGCAGATACTACGGCGGTCAGACCGCGCCTTCTTCCCGGTTAGACCGCAAGTACATCGGCGGTCAGACCGGCGAGCATCGGACTTCATCGGCATCGGCTACATCGAGCAATCGGCTGAGGGGATCGGCTATGGGCGGTCAGACCGAAGGTCATCAGGCGGTCAGATCGGTGAGGTTACTCGGTCAGACCGGCGCAACACCTACGGTCGAGACCGGCTTCAGAAAATAGAGGTAAAGTTTTATTTCCGCTAAAACTTTGTTTTTGGGGTACTCAACCATTCACCCCCTCGGTTGGCATTTCTTTGGGCGTTCGATCCTTCAATTTCATCGGCGCGCAGCAGAGTGACGTAGTAAAAGGACCGCTGGTGAAAAATGTGGTGCTTGATCTCAACCCACCAACGGTCGAAGGCTGCGTTCTTTTTGTACGCAAGCACCATGGTGTCAATACTGCCAAGGAGGGAACCGGCTATATCCATTAATTTTCTCATAATTGGGGCCTGGTCTACGGTTCCCCTTGTTTCGATCTTATCGACATAATAGCAGCCGATGGGCAGTTGCCCAAGTCCGAGTTGCCTGGCAGCCGATACAGGGTAATAGAATTCATAACTCTTTGTAACTGATTGGCCCTGATGGATCCCAGTCGGCAGAATGCAAGGTGTAAGAGCAGTTGTGAACAATTCTCTGCATTTGGGGTAATCATCTAAGTTGATCTCCTCCAAGTTAAATTCGACAGGCAGCTCGAAGAGGGACCGATCTCTGTAGGAATACCAGCAACGGTTGTCCTTTGCAAATCCATCGTATAAGGACACGAACCACTCGGCTAGCAGTTCGGCCGATTGTTTTGATCCGGCATGCATAGCCGCTGCTTCTCCATAGCTCAGACACCTCGTGGTGGTTATCTCATTTCCCTCATCATCTTTAGTTGGCTCTAGTCGCAGGAAGCGTGCTTCGGTCAGAGGTGGCCGATCGGCTACTTTTTGGGTCATCAGTACTAGCCAGACCTGAAGAAACCACCACAGGGCCCCTAGTGTTGACAGAGGCGTCGGCGGCTATCTTGGCAACTGCTTGGTGGATGGTTTGATATAAGTAGCCGAGGAGGTATTTGCCTAGAGGGATATTTTTCTTGTCTACCAGAGCCTCGGCTATAGCTTGCCAATTGGTAGTCGGCCCACAACTTGAGCCGCAGAACACGAACTTTTCCGGCCACATCATAAGAAATGCGGCGTGTTCCCTAGGGCCGACTGGTCCGTCCCTCATGTTCATGGACACGTAGCCACTCCATCCCATATGGCCTTGGTTTTGAACTGGTGTTGGCCTTTTCTAGTCAGTACTTCAGGGTTAGCCGACGACAAGATATTTAATCTAGTAGTCATTACTACGTCGGCTAGGGTGATGGTCATTGGGCCTTGTTGAAACATGAAGGCATTCAGAGTGTCATTCCAGAAGTAAGTCGCGGTCGACATCAGCGGTTCATCTTTTTCCATATCGGCCATTGACAGAGCTAGACACTGAGTTATTCCTACTTCTTCCGAGTGGGTTTGCTTTGCCGATTGCATCCTCATATACCATTCAGGCTAGGATTTGTCCATGGATGGCCAAGACTTAAAAATTCTAGACCAGTGGCTCAGAGAGGGTTTCTTCATGTTGTAGGGCATCCTATTGGTTTCGGCTATTATTATCTCAGTGGGGTCCTTGTTGCCGATAGGCCCTAAAAAGTATCTACTGCTCTGGACAAGGCCGAGGATGGTTATCTGATGGGACATATGCTACAATCGGAAAACATGGCAAGTTCATGAATCAAAAACCCTACAGTGCAGATTTATGTATTAAGGTGGTAAAGAGGGGGTTTTTAGCCGATTAGGGCGTACCTTGGGGAACTCATCAGGTGTGGTAGCCGATGTGGCAGCGGCAATGGCGGTGGAAGGCATCTTGTGAGCAGAGGTAGCCGGAGGAGGAAATCGCTGCTGAGGGTTCTGAAGGTTGGATGGGTCGCCGGAGAGTTTGAGGATGTTTGCTGAGGTGGCTATCTGTTTGACGGCGTGACTTGTTTGGTGTCCGTAAGGGCGGTATTAAAGATTTTTTGTAACGGATGAAGCAGAGTCATGCTAGGATTGCACCTGGGATTTGAATCTTCTAAAATCCGCAACATTTCATATCGCAGACTTGGGGGGCATGTGTTAACGAC
Source organism: Oryza australiensis (assembly GCA_019925245.2). NCBI lineage: Eukaryota > Viridiplantae > Streptophyta > Magnoliopsida > Poales > Poaceae > Oryza > Oryza australiensis. Next base: position 174,491 of record JAIFGZ020000705.1, read on the forward strand.
CAATTTTGGTAACCTAATCCCCGGGTTTGAAGCAGAGATTGAAGCGGAATCAAAGAAGGTATGCGATCTGAGAAGAGACGGAAACGACCTCGGGCGAGTCCGATCGGCTACGGAGCGTCGGGTGGAGAGCGAATCGGACTAGGACAACCGATAGCCGATTCGAGTCGGGGTTGAAGTGGGACCAATCCCGATGGAAAGCATAGAGATAAGGAGTTGGATTCGGTTCCCAAATTGCGCGTTAAAAGATATTGCAATCTATGGATAGAGTCCTGTAACTGCAACTGTATCTGCAAATTAGGAATTTGTTTAGATTTCCTATTGTAACGTGGCATGGGACCATGTCCCGAGATATTGTCGTACCATGTATAGTAGATTAGATAGAAGTCGTGTCTTGCACGGGTAGTTTTATTCTTGGGTATAAATAGGACCCGTGACCCCTGTAAAAAATATATCACAATCAATACAATCTCGGCGCATCACCTCTTATTTTCTTTTAGATGATTTCTTGATCTGGCTTCAGGCTGCATCGATTCAAACCCCGAATAAGGTAAATTCTCATCGTTTAGTGGTTTATTTTATCGAATCTAGTGCTTACATCATTATGATAGTCTAGGTTTAATGTTATAAACTGTGCAAGTTATCATATACAGCATATAATCTAGAACAATGCCTAGATCTATCTTGCCATCGGCTTGTTTTTCTCGGGGAGCAGCAGCCGATAGAGCTAGATCTAAATGTTGGCCTGGCTTATATGTTGTATCCACCGTCTTGAAAGGTTTACATCGGTCCATGTAGATCCAATGCTATCTTTTTGTACTTAATGTTGCATCATCCATGATCTATTAAGTCGCTTTTAGAAGTATTATGATCTATTCGGTTAGATGTAAATTTATAGAGACAGTGTTGGGGTTTCAGCCGGCCTTATCCGCTTTAATATTTCTTTTGGTATTATTTGCTATTAGATCTATTAGAGCCGCCTCTTATATTAATATCTTGATCTACTTAAATGCATTAAGCCAGTATCAGTCCGTTGGCATTAGCCGACGGCCGATTGATCTAGGTCTAACGCATTTAGGACAGATCGATATCTTTTTATAAGATCAATCGGAGTATTAGCCGATTTACGTTAGACCTGCAGCATCGGCTAGATTATGAACGAATATATTTATTATCTTGGAGTATATTTAGATTAAGTGATTCGTACTATCTCGGCATAGCCGATCTATCCCAGTCACTTAGTTTAAATATGCTTCGAGAAAGCAATTATATGCATGTTGGTTTCCTGAGTCGATCCGGTAGCATCTAACTTTAACCTTAACGCATGAATATGTTTATTCTTTCTTATTGGTTAGCGAGATCAAACCAATTGGCACGCCTAGATCATCACAGGTAGCCAATGACGGACCTGCTGGAGCTAAGCGAGATCTCCGGGCCGGCGCGTGAGAGACTTTTCTCATCAACAATTCCTTGCGGGTTCCCGCCAAGAGTGCCTCATCCGTCGCTTCAACGGGTCGCACTTCTCCCATTCAGTGCCACCACTACCAAGGCCTTGGACATGTGTAGCAAGATTGCACAAGTCAGCGGGCATATGTCATGACAAAAGATGGAGGATGAAGGAGAACGCGTAGGCTACGATAGTCTAAAACAAAAAATGTCTACCGCGCAATCCAGGATAGCTTGCAAGTAAGGGCCCATAGATGGTTACCTATTGGCGTGCAGTGCAACGGAAATAGCCAATCAAGAGCTATACGATCTCGAACAGGTCTTGCCGACCTCAGCCGACCTCGCGGATGTCCCAGCCGGCCTCAGAGCGTTTCGCCCGACCCCACAGCGAATCTGGTTCGCCTCGCCCGACCTTGTCAATTCCATGCGCGCCGCCCGATCGCCTGGTGGCGCTTAGGGTTTGCCGATGCCGATCCGGTTCGTCCGGCCCTCCGACTTGCGGACGCTGACCCCAAATCGCCGAATTGAATTCGGCTCACTTGAATCTCAGCGAGATTCAATGCCGCTGAAGAAAACCGCAACGTAGCGATGTCTCTACCGATATCCACACATCCAGGGAGAGAACTTCGAACACCCGTGTGCTAGCACGCGATGTACGGCTAGGGTTTTTGCTCAAACGTGGGAGGGTTTCCGTGGAGGAGATCTGTTCGGCTATATATTGTACACCGAATACCTCCACCCCTTGCCTCCTTATATAGGGTTGCCGACTGGGCCTAAAGGCCCATCAGGACTCCTTGTCCGGTTGGATCTTTATCCAATTGAGCCGTATCCGAGTCCTACTCGAATGCCTGTTCTTTCCCGTTAAGTGTGCGACCCTGTAGGCTCAGGTATACATGGTTTCGACCCGAGTCCAACTCGGCGGACCATCAACAGTGGCCCCTAGCAGAACGTATTGACACCAAGTATATAAGAGGGTTATTTCGGCTGAACCTGTAATGTGTGCACAACTCCCATTGTATCACGATACCAATTAAGCTATATGCAAGACATGCGCCATCCAATTTAACAGCTTAGTCATTCACTTGATCTCGTATTGGATTATCTTTCTGTTGATTGACTCCTCAATCAACTCGGCATGGCCATGCACTTCCATAATCCATTACTTCGAGGGGCCCAGAGATATCTCTCCCAAAGGAGGGGTAAATTCCATCTTGATCATTCACATCCCACTACATCTTTCATAGCAGACCCAAAAACTATTTTTATAACTACCCAGTTACGGAATAGCATTTAGTAGTCCCTACGTAAGCTATTACACATGTTGGAATCCATGATGATCTCAAGTCTAAGGACTTTGCACCAACACTATTTGAGACCAACTAATGGCACATTAATTTCCTGTAGTGTCTCAGAGTGGATCTATCCAACAATGTGTTCTCCAACACACGTTCACGTTTATTGATTTGGTATCTCCATACCATGATCTATGAGAAATGATCATCAATCAATAAACATGCTGATCTTAGAATCATATTTGTTCCATTAAAGATATATACAATCAGGGATCATTTAGAAATAGATTCATACATAAAGAGTCTCATAAATAAGTCACATACTATTGATCAATATCAGTTGTCTATTTCATGGAACTAAATAACACTTTATTCATTAGTACATAAACATTGACCGTGATATCCAACATCTCCATGTTGCCATTAGGACATATCACTAACAGTCTCCCACTTGCACTAGAGTCAATCATATAAGTATCTAATACCCATTGCTCTTGTTGTTAATGATATGCCCTAGAGGCAACATGGAGATGTTGGATATCATGGTCAATGTTTATGTACTTATGAATAAAGTGTTATTCAGTTCCATGAAATAGAGATCTTGTATTGATCAATAAGTACGTGACTTATTTATGAGACTCTATATGTATGAATCTATTTCTAAACGATCCATGATCATATGTCATATTGTTGGAACTAATATGATTCTAAGATCGGCATATTTATTGATTGATGATAATGTTGAAGGATTACGCGGAGGCTACGCTAGCCGAAAACAAAAACTTTTAACCACGCAAACCAGGAACACTTGCAAGTAAGGGCCGATAGATCGTTACCGATTGGAGTAGAGTGCAGCGGAATAGCCAATCAGGGCAATCCAATCCGGAACAGTGTAGCCGATTCCCGGAGACGGCCGATTCGCCAATCAGCCGATTCAAGTCGTCCGGCCGCGTTCTCACGCCTCGCTCCGATGCGCCCGACCGCAGCCGATCAAGAGCGCGCAACGTAGCAGCGCCTCTACCGGTATCCACACGTCCAGGGACTGAACGCCGTACACCCGTGTGCTAGCACGCGATGCAAGGCTAGGGTTTGGCTCGAAAGTGGGGAGGGTTTCCGTGGAGATTGATCTCGGCGACTCTGTTGCACGCGATGCAATTGACATATCGTAGCTCTCCACCCCTCCCTCCTTTATATAGAGTTGGCCGGCGGGACTAGTGGCCGATTAGGACTCTATTTTGAATCGGATCTCATCCGTATCTCATAGAGTTTGCCGCCCATACGTCGTAAGCCCATAGGACTCTATCCGATCGGATCCCTATGCGATCGAGCCGTATCCGAGTCCAACTCGAATATCTATTCTATCCCCTTAAGCGTGCGACCACGTAGGTTCAGGTATACTCGGTTTCGGCTATAGTCTAACTTAGCCGCCGTCGACTCGAGTCCAACTCGGCCCGACGTCAACGGCGGCGCCTAGCGGCACATATTGACACCATAGTATACAAGAATATAATATCGGCTCGAACCTGTAATGTGTACACAAATCCCTTTGCCTCACGATACCGGTTAAGCTATAGGCAAGATGTGTGCCATCCCTTCAATAGCTTAACCATTCACTCGAACCGTATTGGATTATCGTCACGTTGATTGACTCCTCAATCAACATAGCATGGCCATGCATTTCCATAATCCATTACCTCGAGGGGCCCAGAGATATCTCTCCAAAGGAGGGGCAAATTCCATCTTGATCACTCACATCCCACTCCATGTTTCATAGCAAACCCGAAAACTACCTTTATAACTACCGGATTACGGAATAGCGTTTGGTAGTCCCAAAGTAGGCTACTACACATGTTGGAATCCATGGTGATCTCAGGTCTAAGGACTTTGTACCAACACTACCTCGAGACCAACTAATGGCACATTAATTCTGTAGTGTCTCATGGTCGGTCTATCCAACAATGTGTTCTCCAACACATATGTCCATGTTTATTGATTTGGTATCTCCATACCCATGATCTATGAGACATGATCATCAATCAATAAACATGCCGATCTTAGAATCATATTTGTTCCAACAATATGATATATGATCGAGGATCATTTAGAAATAGATTCATACATAAAGAGTCTCATAAATAAGTCACGTACTTATTGATCAATACAAGATGTCTATTTCATGGAACTGAATAACACTTTATTCATAAATACATAAACATTGATGTGATATCCAACATCTCCATGTTGCCTCTAGGGCATATCACTAACAAATGTCTCATAGATCATGGGTATGGAGATACCAAATCAATAAACATGGACACATGTGTTAGAGAACACATTGTTGGATAGACCCACCATGAGACACTACAGGAATTAATGTGCCATTAGTTGGTCTCAGGTAGTGTTGGTACAAAGTCCTTAGACCTGAGATCACCATGGGTTCCAATATGTGTAGTAGCCTACTTTGGGAGTACCAAACGCTATTCCGTAACTGGGTAGTTATAAAGGTAGTTTTCGGGTTTGATATGAAACATGGAGTGGGATGTGAGTGATCAAGATGGAATTTGCCCCTCCTTTGGAGAGATATCTCTGGGCCCCTCGAGGTAATGGATTATGGAAATGCATGGCCATGCTAAGTTGATTGAGGAGTCAATAAACAGATAGATAATCCAATATGGTTCGAGTGAATGGTTAAGCTATTGAAGGGATGGCACACATCTTGCCTATAGCTTAATTAGTATCGTGAGGCAAAGGGATTTGTGTACACATTACAGGTTCGTGAGCCGATATTATATTCTTGTATACTATGGTGTCAATATGTGCTGCTAGGCGCCGCTATTGGGATGTCGGGCCGAGTTGGACTCGAAGCCGACGATCGGCTAAGTTAGACTATAGCCGAAACCAAATATACCTGAACATACAGTGGTCGCACGCTTAAGGGGATAAGAACAGGCATTCGAGTTGGACTCGAATATGGCTCGTCGGATAGGGATCCGATTGGATAGAGTCCTATGGGCTTACGACGTATGGGCGGCCAACTCGTGAGATTCGGATAGGATCCGATTCAAAATAGAGTCCTGATCGGCCACTAGTCCTAGTCGGCCAACTCT